>OZ012661.1:110771562-111078358 GCA_963942545.1 Oxycera nigricornis | reverse complement strand
GATTTATATTGGATTGGAGTTTACTGTTACGGCACAAATTTATTCTCAGTTTGGAATTGATAGTGTATGCTTAATTTTGGACTTGAATTAGACGGGAAGAAGTTGACTAAAGACAATATTAAAATCATTTTAAAATGCTTCTGTACCTCCTTGATCGACAAGAGTATGCATGCGAATTAAAGAATGAAAGCAATATAAATTTTGAATATTATTAATTTAATTTAATTCAAAGTGTTTGACCATATTTTTCGCATCGATGTTAATATACCGTCCAAAAATTGACTACTAGACAGTCATTACTGCAAAAACATAAATGAAACTAACATTTGAATATTAAATTTAAAACAGTGCTTCCCTCATGCTTCTCAATCAGTCGGCTACTAATTACCAACAATAATTTATTCCAAACCAAGTTCTATTTGAACGAACACATTCAAATTATACTATCCTACACCCAAACGCATTGTTACATATTGTTAGGATAAAGCTTTTCTTGTTTCGCTTAACTTAATTATAAACAATTCAGAACCAAGAACTATAGATGCCATGCGTTCGTTTCATGTGAGAAACGACACATTTATTTTCATCACGAGCATCACATTTTCATCAGCTGCTCAATGTTGTCTCAGCTATTCTTTACCTAGAAATGAAGATGAATACTTGTGTATAAAAATCAATGAGTTATTACAGTTGACCACGTGAATATTTGTGAGTAAAAATTAATCATTATTGAGGTGATGAGATTTTTTTCAAAAATTTGATAACTAAATTCACAACAAAAATTAGATTTTTAGAAGCTTTCAGATAATCCTCAATAAATGAAAATCAATAAAATTATTTAACTGTCGTTCAGAAATTTTAAACTTGAAATTTTTTTTATGAGGTAGCTAAAATTTAAGTAAAGGTATTACGTGGACTTCCAATCGCTAAGAATATGTCTCAAAAAGTTCAACTTCTCACCATCAACAAATTTCCCTTCTACGACACTCTGCAAGCCTAATAAAGTTGAGTTGGTTTTCAAAAAATTCCGGAACAACAATGCTCATAGGAATGATAATATAAACTATCTTGTCCTTAAAAAGTGGCCAAGAAAAGCCATGGTCTAACTGACGCACATCCTGAACTATTGTTTGAAATTTGGATTCTTTTCATCGAACCTTAAATGTGCCATTGCCGTTCCCATTGTAAAGTTAAGCAAAGATCCCATTCTGGAAGAAACCTATCGTCCAATTCGCATGCTTACTTCGTTCAGTAAGGATTTCTAGAGAGAAATCCTATACCGTCTTGGTAAATTTCTTGATAACAATGATAGCAATATATATATATATATATATATATATATATATATATATATATATATATATATATATATATATATATATATATATATATATAAATTTCATTGCATGTGCAGTATTCGACAATACGTTTCTATTGTTAACATTTACTGATAAAAATTCATTTGGCATTTAGCCAACACGTGAGGGTCATTGATCTAATTAACCTTTGAGTAAATGTTTGTAATTCTTTTTTAGCAATTACTTTCATTTTTTAATATTTCTCTCTCTCTGAAGATCATCGCTTCACAAGATTTAATCGTGGCATAAAGCATTCAACCAATATTTTATGAATGCCATGTTTCTTGATAAAATAATGTTTAACGTATTATAATCTGACAGAGTCTAAGCAATTAAATATGTATATAAAGCAAAATTTTACACGGTGCATATTAAGCGCCCAACGTGGGCAACATTTCATACATTTCTTCAGAAAAATCATGTACTTGTACACACACTGCGATTTTGGGGATCATAAATGAAAAATAAATTTGCAGATAATACAAACAACCATTCTTGGTTTAAAAAGAATTGATGAAATCATTAAAATGTCATAAAATAATCGTCTATATTGAATTTTAAAAAGATAAATTATCGAGCTATAATTTTTTTTTAATATTCAACGCAGTTCGTTTCGTCAAAGAAAATTCTTCTTCTTCTTCATTGTGCGACTGAAAGCCCGTAATGGTCCTTGATATTCTGTTGTTGATGTCATTACTACCTCAGTATTTCGACCATTATTTTTGTGACGAATATCTAATTTGTGTCTTAAGAGAAAGTGTACTTTGACTTTTTATGGTGTTGATGTTGTCTTTCAAGAAGATAAAATATTCAATTATTATATTAAATTTTCTTTCGCAAAAATAAAGTGGATTTAAGGTTTCTTCGCAACGTAAATTAAGATGTTGAGAACAGAAAATTGTGGACACTTTCTATTCATAATGAACAGCAATTAATTCTCATATTTAAGAGGTCTGCTCATAAATATTCTATAAATTAATTAAATTATTTCAAGCCCTTCTGATCATCGTGATCACGTTCTCTAATCATCTTGTGTAATTATTCCACACAAATAGCCTACACAAATCACTCACTTATTAATAGAAGAACGGACCAAGCCTGCCGAGCTTTTTGTTGATGAAGGCGAAGCTCGCAGATAAACTAAATTTCTATGCGTTTGCCAATGTCAATTTAATTCTACGAATTAGCTCACACTTTCAATAAATTTCGCCCCTAGTGAATTTGTGAATAAAAAAGAAACTATTGTGTTATCCAACTTTCCTGTCGAGGTCATAAGTTCTCCACAAATGGAACCAGGTGCGTTGTACTCATTTCAATTGGTTGTTGATTAAAGACTTTCATTCCGCATGACTGCGTCCTATTGTTTTCGACTTTCACCAATCCGATTCATTATTAGTGGGCTTCCTAAAAATAAAGTCGACATAATTCGTCGTAGATTCTACACTGTTTTCCTCGCAGGAGTGTGTAACCTTTGTCAATTGTTTGTTATTCGTTACTAAAATTGAAAATTCAAATTATTTACTATCTCTCGAGACATTTTTCTAGTGTGAAATGTGTGCGCGTGCTTTGATTGCACCATTTATAATGAATCATTAGATAAATCACGTTGATTAATTAGAAAAGTATCAAACACACTTAACCGGCACAGAACAAAAACACATTAACACAAACTAGATTTATATTATTTATTTCCTATATACATAAACGTTTTATTTAGTCGCACTTGTACACATATGCATATGCATATGTGTGCTGTGGAAATGCGCCGGTTTTGATTTTTAACCAACTATTTGCGTTTTGGATTTTCCCAAACCGGAGTGTTTTTCCCCCCATTCTTTATTAATCGCCACTTAGCACGTGCTTTTTTCTTCGCAATACGCCACAGATATTTTTGTTTAACGACCGGATCAAGTTGAGTCTGAGTTTAAGATAAATATTATTATTATTGTCTCTACTCTCCTATTTTTTTTGGTTCACACGCGGAAATGTTTGTGACCTATTCTTCTGAGAAATTGTTTATTTTTATATGCATACATATAAGTATTGCTGTGAAAACTTTGAACTGTATGGAGGAAAGTACCTACAATGAAACGTTTTGTTTTGAAGTTGAAAATTTTCGGTAAATCGTAAGTTTTTCTTCTAATGTTTATCTAAGAAATGTTTTATTAGGGTGAGGTGTTTTTCGTCCGCAGTTGGGGGTTTATTTTGATCATTTTAATGTTAAAAGTTAAATGGCTGTTTTTGTTTTGAATGACTATGATCCGATTTTTGAGAATTGCATTCGACGGCATGTCCTGGAACCTGTAATGGCAGGTACGAGTCTGGTGTACTCGTTTTTGTCAAGAGTTGCGTGAACGCTTTACCAAATCTTCAGTATCAATCCTAACAAAGTTCCGTGGGTCTGTCGTGTAGATATTAAACGAAAAAGTTTGCTTTTACAGCCAGGAGAACATTATTTTCGAATTTGAAAAAAACTATGATTTTAATCATTCATCTGTTAAAAACGAACTTACATATGTGGTCTTGCTAGTTACTATAATATATATAATATTTTTCACAGAAATAAAATTAACGTTATATTTTCGGTTGAATCCATTTACAGCTCAAAGAGTTTTAATAATGCCGGCCGAATGTGCCGCGAATCCCTTGCAAAGGGCTTTGGCTGATGCCATAATTCGAATGCTACCTCTGGATGATATAAGGATAGCATTGGCTTGTGGAGCCAAGGTATAAATTGAACGCACGTTGAAGCGTATTTGCAACACTAAAACCATACTATTTCTGTTGCAGGTGAATGATCCTGTAACCCAAGGTCTTCGTCCGCTGCACTATGCTGTTTGGCAAAAATATGCACAAGCAGTTAATCTGCTTCTTGTTCGTGGTGCCGACATAAATGCTACCGATGATTGTGGTTACAGTGCTTTGCATTTGGCCGCCGAGCATGGGTAAGATGCTCCTGTAAAAGTGATTTTGAATTTGCTTAACGTATTTTTTTTGAATAGGTACTTGGAGCTAACTGAGCTCCTTCTTGAGCACGGTGCTAAAGTTGACTACAGAGAGCCTACGGACGAACTATATCCCAGAACTACGCTTTGTGATGAACCGCTTCGATTGGCTTTACGCAATAAACACTATGTGAGTATCGACTTCTTCATTCAATCCTGTTTCATCATTTAGCAGTTTACTTATAATAATTTATAACTTGACAGGAAATTGCTCGTTTATTGCTTGAACATGGAGCGGATCCAAATAAAAGATACTTTTTCGGTGCTGAAATAAATTTGGTCAATGATTATGAAGCTTTAGAGTTGTTGTTGACGTTCGGCGCACATACCGAGACTCGAGATCGATCGGGAATGACGCCTTTAATGCGAGCTGCAAGGATGGGTCAGGTAACGAACAGAAGTTTATTTAATGAGAGCATTTAATTGGACAGAATTCCAACTTGTAGGGAATGCAACAAGTACTTCTGCTGTTGAGCTATGGAGCCGAAGTGAATGCGATGACGGATTCTAGAAATGATTATCGTACCGTTTTGCACTATGCAGTATTGTCAGGTAATAATTACGAGCACCTATTTAGAATTCTATTATCGACATTGTTTTAATATGTTTGTGTATCACTCTGGCCAGGTTCTAATTGATTTTCTTTTGTTGTTCAGGCAATACTGTACTAGTGAACCTACTAATCAAGCAAGGAGCCAAAGTTGACATTCCTGCACCCTTTCCGGAACCAGACAGACCAAGCCCATTGGATTTGGCCATTCTCCGAGGAGATCCTGGCCTTGTCAGAATCCTATTAGAAAATGGTGCGAATGTGAGAAGATGCAGTCCCATTATCGGATCACCCTTGCACGTTGCTTGTGCCGATAATATTTTACATCGCATGGAAATCATGAAGGTAACTTGCAGCTTAACTTTACCTTCAACAAATTCGAACGATTTCCTTAATTGCAGATGCTTTTATCGTACGGAGCAGATCCAAACATTCGCGTGCCTTCAGAGCCTGGAAGCAGTATCACACTCAGACCTCCCCTAGCCGAACTGTTAGCAAGTAATGAAAACGTATCCTTAAGCGAACTACACTTATTGCTGAAACATGGCGCCCGAGTTATTATGAAAACACAATATCGTGATCCGGACGGTTTGTTAAACGTTCTAAGCAACGTACCTGCATCTAGTCCCGTTTTCCAAACCCTCTTGGACGTAGCCGAAGAGTTTGATCCGTGTATGATCAGACGCAATACACATTTGTCACCGGAACAAAAAATGTATCTTTTGCAGAAATCCGCAGAACCGTTACCCTTGAAAGCATTAACACGTGGTTTCTTTAGAAAACTGTTTGGCCGAGATCTACCAGAAAGTGTACCATTTCTTTTTATTCCTGGCGTTTTGAAGAAATATCTTTTGTACGAGCATAGTTAAGAAAGGAAGGCGTTGTGATAAGGACTTTTGTTGGTTATTTTTGTACCCCATTGTATCACTGCCTTCATGTGATTGCTAGGTGGTGACTATGTGATATTTTGTAATACTTGGCTGGCATATGTAACAATACGTATGATTTGTATATATTTGTAACGATTTGTACGGAAATGAAAATTTGGAAATTGATTTAAATATAATTTTCATTGACATTTGTATGCAAATATGAATGAAATAGGTAAATAAAATTTTCTATATGTGCAATATGAATATTTGCGGCTTTTTTGGATATTCTAAACAAAAAGACAAAGCATTTATTACAGCAAAGGATTGGCCCATAATTGCACACGTTCGATTACTGATTATGATTTACGAACTTCATTAAAGGAATAAGCAAGCCCGAATTCTTACCGAAATGAAAGCACCAAGAAATATTAAAAGAGGCTACAGAGGTGGTTCTTTTAAATGTAATACGTGCAGCAAATGAAGTGCATACCAGAAATGAGTCGGTAAGAAATTATGAGAAGCTATGAACATCTTCAAAATGTAAATAGTAGGATGAAACTAAATCGTAGAGATAATGGTATAGTATTAGCTTATGTATAAATTGCAAGCTTAATTTCGGTTGGTTGTAGTGACAGGCCCCTTTGTTAAAAGGCGGCTCACTTAGGCCAAGATAGGCCCATTGTGATACCACAAAGAGATAGGATACGGCACATTAACCTGTGGGATGACGAGAACCACTTTTAAACTGGCTACTTTCGTGAAGCTGCTCAGGAAAGGCGAGCCTAAAGTTTGTATGCGTTTCCTGGATAGTGCTGGGCATTCGCACAGAAAATGTTGAGTCGTTTCCTCCTCATCCTCCGATCTGCAGCAGAAATCGTGGAAAGGGGCACCCAATCATTCTGCATGTCTGCCAAAGAGACAATGTCCCGTAAGTACGGATATGATGAAACTTAATGTTTCACGGCTTGTGTTGAGGAGATGTTTGGTGCGCTTTGAGCTCAGTGATGGCCAAGTTTGCCTGGTTGTCCTGTAGGTTTCTTCCAGCAGCCAGGCCTTGTTTGCAGCCTCCATATAATACTGATTGAAACTTAACTTGACGGAGTCCAATGGATGGCCGACTTGGGGTGTTAGTGTATAATCCTGGAGCTCAGTTCCAGCTTTCGCTAGGGCATCAGCTTCACAGTTTCCCGGTATATCACTATGCCCCGGCACCCAGCAAATAATCACTTCACAGTGAAGCGACATCGCGTTCAGTTATGTGCGACATTCCATTACAATTTTGAATGAGGCATAGACGCAAGGGCGGATACAAGGGGGGGGGGGGTTATGAGCCCCCCTGAGCCTAGGTAAACTAATGATTTTTACGATTTTTTTGCAATATTGTCTTCTATTATTGTGATTTTCGAGGCAGTGATCCCCCCTCTGAGTCAAATGCTGGATCCGCTCTTGCATAGACGTTGGATAATGATTGGATAGCAGCTTGACTTTGAAAATGTTGGGATTTCTTATGGAAACTTTCCGATTTCTCAACCAGTCCACTGCCTTATGTATTGCGATGATCTCTGCCTAAAAACACTGCAGTGGTCTGGTAATCGGAAGAATAATTTCAGTTCTAGCTGTTCGGAGAAAACGCCACAGCCAAGATTTCCATCCATCTTTGATCCATCAGTGTAGATGTCGACCGATTCCTGTATCCTACTTCTTTCCATGATCCAGTCATCTCTACTAGGGATGACTGACTTGGAACCGTGGTCGAAGCAGGGAGTCGGAGGAGTGAGGTCTACTTTCTCTGGCGTTGGTCCATCCCTCCGTAATATGGTGGAGTGGCCAATATTCCCTTCATGCCAGAGATTTAGAGCTTTCAATCGAATCGCAGAGCACTTGGCCTGGTGTCACGTAAGAAGCTCCGTTGGTAGCCAATCTAATAGCATAAAAAATGCCTTTGTCGGGGTAGTGATTTTGGTTAGAAACTCCTAATTTCGTTATTGAATGAAGAAACCCCTCTATAGAAAACGAGACATTCAGTTCAGCGCAATGAAGTTTCTTTAGAAGGAAATAATATTTTCATGATAAATTATATTACAATTTATTTTCAGTACACATTTGCCAACTTTGATAAGGTTTTAAAACTGTTCGATCCATAATTCAAGAGTTGATTGCATTACATTATTTTCTTCATGCCTTTTCGGTTGATTTGCATGCGCTATTTGCACTTATAAAGCAAATTCAAAATAATATACATATATAAATAATAGGACATGTTTCCTATCCAACGATACTGCTCGCTCCTCTTAACGCTAAATAGCCAGCTGTTAAATCCATTGGCAAACTTTTCACCGTTGCAAATTCTTCGGCATTGTGATAATGGAGTTTCGTCTGTGGATCTGTGTAGCATGCTATCAGCCCAGATATATCCGAGTATTTTTTGGCAGGACGAAATGATGGTGGCGGATTTATGCTCGAATCTGAATTAAGAACGCATACGAAATGGTTAGATTGATAGTGAAGACTCTTAACAGTCTAAATTTCAGATGTGGACTTTGGAAAGAGTAGAAAGGAAGGCTAGTTGAACCGAAGGACTATTTTCACAGAATCTTGATAAGAAATTGAGCCGAACAGGAAGCATTTTTCAATCAAACGATTGTATGGCATTATTTAATGTATTGCGGATAGTTTAGAGGTTCATTGAAGGATGGGAAACTAAGAGTAACCTAAAATTATATTTTAAAAATACCTACATGTTACAACATTCTCACTCCAAGGTAGCAATCGTTCTGTCGCCAAAATCTGCTTCAATGACTTCCAAAGTCGTTTTTTGCCACCCGGTTGCTGTTGATCGAAAGATGATTTTTTAAAAACAGGCGTTGATGGTTCAGTCTGCATTCTTTAAGTCAGTCTAAGTATTATTTTTACACCTATTGCAAACTTCTCGTCTACCAGTGAAAAATGAGGTTACTAGTAAACAAATCCATTCTCTAGTACTGCCATGTCCAATGATGTTTGGGACAGGCAATCAACAAGATGAAGTGTGATTGCATACACAATTTTTATGGCAATGCAATAACATTATATGTACATATAGTTCAAGAATTTATCATCAGCAAAAATAGTACATGTAATTAAATTTAATCACAAGCAGCTGTCACTACAATGCGTGTAATTAATTTCAATCTTTGTAGTAGCGCCGCTGTAACGACATTGTACAAACAACATTCGTTTGGGACAAAAAGTCAGTTGACATATTCGTGGCGGTCGAGTGCAATTTATTTGCAGTATTTTTAATATTAATTGTCTGTGTTCACGTTTACGATATTTGTAATCCTTACATTGCAGTGATCGGCATTAAAACAAAGCTCTAAGTGCAAGTAGTAATCCTTGGAATGATTCTTCCTGTGTGGCAGATTGAAAATTAAATTTTTTTGTTCGCCTGAACTCTACAATCAAAATTAGATTAAGGGTGTTTTGCAATCATAGCGTGCAACCTTGACTTCCCCATCCTGTCCACATTGGCGCACATTGTAAAGTGATGGTTTTGTCGAGGACGGGGGCGCATTGTCAAGAGCGACGTTCCGCAATATCCCTATGTCATCAGCAATTGATGCAGCTCCCTCGACTGTAAACGACCAGAGTTTAGATAGTTTAGATAGCGAGCGTGGACGGAGTGAGGATAGTAGTACCGCGCAGACGGTGGCTGAAGAAGCGGCAGTGGCAACAGCAAACCCAGGATCAGAAGACAGTTCGGAATTGGTATCGGACAATTCTGATTCGACTGCAAGCATCTACGCTGAAGACGATGGTTCTGGCTGCAGTGCATTTGACGACCCAAGTTCAGCGGAACCCAACAACTCCTATTCCCGAGAAGTTACTGACCACAGTGGAGTTGGTGAAAACGTGCGCGACACTGATAACGATAACGAATCTTCCGGCGGGTTGTTTGCGTTCGAGCTACGCAAAATGTTAGTTCAATACGGCAAAGAGATTCTGTGCTTCTTCGCACTCGCGCTGACCACGTATGCAACTTTGCAAAATGGGTGAGGTTAACGTTGACTGCTTGTCGCTGTTGTTTCGCTCATTGAACTTGTTTTTCCGCTAGGCCCCCGAAAATCTCAAGGGCGCCACCACCGACACCACTTTTCTCGAAGCACTCGGTGGTGCAAGAGTGGCCCACCGGCCACCTGAACGTCATTCAAAGCCAGGTGTCGATGTCGGAACTGTCGCTGGTCCTGTTCTACGCGCCCTGGTGTGCCGAGAGCCAGTTCGCGAAGGCTGCGTATGAAGGTGTCGCCTATAAATACCACAAGGAGGTAGGATGCAAACAATTTCTGCGCGCACACGCTTCACCTGTCCTGTTTTCCGTTCCAGGTGTACTTTGCGGCAGTGAACTGTTGGCAACCGGGAGGGGAATGTCGGTTACAATACGCCAAAGTAAGGATTTGTCGCCCCATGTACCAATTAGCGCATAATATGATTAAACTCTCAATCAGGTTCATACGTGGCCAGTTTTGATGGTGTACTTCCCTCAAGGAATCGCCGTGCAATACAACGGCCCGTGGCTAATGCAACCACTAACTCGATTCGTCGAGAACCTAATGAAACCGTACAAGCGCATCTCGACCAAGGACGAGTTGCAGCAGCTGCGATTGGACAGTAATTCAGTGGTAGTGGGCTTCTTCGAGGGGGTCGAGCTGAAGCAATCAGACTTTTTCGTGTTCGTTCAAAGTGCAATTAAGTGGCTCGAACGGGATCCGTACCAGGATGTGCAATTCGCGATAGTCACAGGCGAGTCCTGTCAAAATTTCAACGTAGCGGAAACGCCTGCTGTGCGGCTGTACAATTGGAATGAAACGTTGGTGAGTTTTCTTTGCAATTCCACGCATCATTTGTGTCGACCGGAATTGATCATAATTGTGCAGTGAAGTGCGTGCATACAGCTTATCTGTTTTGGAAGTACACGTCATCGATGCTGCTTGCTGGGCACTTTCCTTAAACCAGAACAAAGTCATGATTCGATCTTGGACTTAAGAAAATCGTTTGAATCATTTTGTCATCACTTGCCGGACGTGATAAGGCACAGAACGTGTGGCATTCAAATGATTACCGAATTTCGAAAGCAAACAGGCTTAGAGTTGTTGATTAGCAGCCGGCATTGTGTTTTTGTGGAGCGAAAGACTCGATCTATTTTTTAACGGATGTGTTTCCACAAATAAGCTGCAGCAGAATGCTGCGACTGTACCAAGCGAGTGTGAAGAGATAACACTGATAGTCAAGACATGTCGAATGGAAATGCAAAGATTAAAATTTAATCTTTGATATTCCAACTTTTCATTAGGTTTAAATGTTTTATAAAAAGACGAGAAGCTCATATTTCCCTAAGATTAAGCATAAAATCATCAGCTGAGTATTTTTACTATTGAAAATTATTTTAAGATTTTGGTGCTCGGTTTTTGCCACGTTACCACCGAGTGTTACATTTTTTTGTAATGTAATTTTTTATTTACTTTCGCAAATTGTCGATGTTTAGCCGCCCTGATTCCTGTTCTCATTTGTGGTAGTAGAGATTCGAATTTTGTTCTTCGAGAAGATTTTCTTTTGCTCTGGGATCTTCAGATATTTGTGCGAATTAGTGAAGAATTTTTGCGATTAATTTAAATATTTTGCGAGTTCGTTTCTGAGTCAGATACTAGTGACATCATGTTTTTATTGATTTGATCATAATAATAATTGAATTGTGCAAAAATGCAACGATCCGCCGATTGAATCTACGGCGACTACTCACACACATTTTTATTTGAAAGGTGTTCACCTAAACAGAAGTGGTTACCAACTGTTAAAATACTCAATTTGATTTTAGATTAGTTAAAACTACACTTTTTCACTTCACTATTTGAATTCATTTTATTGCATGACTTAGCCCTAGCTAATAAAGGTGAGGATCCTACCTTCATTACGGCAAGCCGTAGAGAGGTTCTGGATATCACTCTGACGAACGAGCACTTGAACCAAGCTATCAAGGGATGGCACGTATCACAAGAGTGCTCGTTCTCCGATCACCTATACATAAAGTTCGATCTGGCATCTGACCCTCCGACAAATCCAACCTTCATTAACAAAAGGAGGATGGATTGGGTCAAATACCAATCGGTATTTGAGTCCGCGCTAGAAGGCGGACCTCCAGAGATTGCAGACACACCCGGTCTTGAGAAAGCCGTTGGGACCCTTACATTGGCCTTCAATGACGCAGCAAGGTCTGCATGTAGTCCAACGAAACCTAGAGGGAAGTACAAGCCCCCATGGTGGAATAGTGACATTGCGAAGCTGCGGAAGGAATGTAGGAAGTCCTTCAACCGAGCTAAAGAAACTAACGACTGGTCTTCTTATAAAACAAAACTGAAGGAGTTCAAATCCTCTATCAGAAAGGCTAAACGCACCTCTTGGAGAAGCTTCTGTGCAGAAATAGAACACTCCAAAGATGTCAGTCGCCTGCGTAAAGTCATGACGAGCTCCCCCTCATTTCTAGGGTCCGTTAAGGACGCAAATGGAGTCTGGACGAAATCCAGCTCCGAGACTCTGTCTGTTCTCGTGGATACGCACTTCCCGGGCAGTGATGATGTGGCTGATAAAGCGGATCCACACACGCTCTCGGATTGCATGCCAACTACTGTGCCTGTAAATGACAGGCTCCTACGCTGGGCAATCAGTTCATTTCAACCCTTTAAATCCCCTGGCATGGATAACATCTCACCTATTGAGATCCAGCAGGGTATCAATATAGCACTGCCATGGCTGAACGCCATTTTCAAAGCATGTGTACGGATGGCTTACATTCCACAGCAGTGGAGAGAAGCAAAAATAGTTTTCATACCTAAAGCGGGTAAAACATCCCACTCCTCACCTAAGGATTACAGACCTATCAGTCTCACCTCCTTTCTGCTAAAAACTCTGGAGCGACTGATAGAGATCCATCTGAGAGCTATTCTGAAACCACTCTCTAATGCGCAGCACGCATACACAAAAGGGAGATCGGTTGAAACAGCTCTTCACTCGCTCACCAGCTATATCGAAAAATCGCTAAGCGTTAAGGAATACACGCAAGCAGTTTTTATAGACATCGAAGGGGCTTTCAACAATATCAGCCATAAGGCTATTGGCAAAGCACTCGGGGAAAGCAATGCCGATGACAACCTTATAGGGTTCATCGGTCAACTGCTTAGCAGCAGGAACATCAACTCCACGCTAGGAAACAGTACCTTACGAAGGAGGGTTTGCAGAGGCACACCACAAGGTGGGGTGCTATCACCCCTTCTATGGAACCTAGTGGTGGATGAACTCCTGTCAAAAATAGAAGCGACTGGCTGCAAAGTCGTAGCTTATGCCGACGATGTTGCAATAGCAATATCGGGAAAATTTGTTAACACCCTATCGGAAAGACTAAACTTTGCCCTAGGTATTCTTACCAAATGGAGCAAAGAGTGTGGTCTAAAGATCAACCCGCAAAAGACGGAATTTATGCTCTTCACAAGAAGGTATAAAATTCCACGATTTGTCCCACCTAAGCTTGAGGAGATAAGTCTCAACCTATCTCATCAGGTCAAATATTTAGGTCTAATTCTGGACTCTAAACTCGCATGGAAAGCGAACACAGCAGAAAGAGCACGCAAGGCTGCATGTGCAATCTACTGCTGCAAACGAGCTATTGGGAAAAGGTGGGGATTAAAACCCAAAATTGTATCATGGCTCTATACGGCGATAGTGGAACCAATCCTTCTGTATGGCGCAGTTATTTGGTGGCCTGCTATGGCGAAAGCATCAAATGTAAACCTGCTGAACAAGGTCAGAAGGAGTGCGGCTATTGCAATCACCGGGGCTCTACGGACTACCCCGACAAAGGCATTATTTATGCTATTAAATTGGCTTCCGACAGAGCTACTTACGAGACAGCAGGCCAAGTGCACTGCTGTTCGATTAAAAGCTCTGCGACTATGGCATGAGGATAACTTTGGTCACTCCACAATACTACGGAGGGATGGGCCAAAGTCAGGGAAAGTGGACCTTGCATCTCCGATTCCCTGTTTTCACCATGGTTTCAGGACAGTCATTCCGAATAGGGAGGACTGGACCACAGAAAGAGATGGGATACAGGAATCGGTCGACATCTACACCGATGGATCAAAAATGGAGGGAAGAGTTGGCTGTGGCGTGTTCTCAGAACAGCTAGGCCTGAAACTATCCTTCCGATTACCAGACCACTGCAGCGTGTTTCAGGCAGAGGTCATTGCGATTTATAAGGCAGTTGACTGGCTGAGAAGTCAGAAAATTTCCACAAGAAATTTAAACATCTTTTCTGACAGTCAAGCTGCCATCCAATCATTATCCAGCGTGTATACTTCATCTAAAATTGCGATGGAATGCCGCTCACAACTGAACGTGTTGTCGCTTCACTGTGAAGTGATTCTTTGTTGGGTACCGGGGCATAGTGATATACCTGGAAACTGCAAAGCAGATGCCTTAGCGAGAGCTGGCACCGAGCTTCAGGAATATACACTTAACCCCGAAGTCGGCCAACCTCTAGCTTCCATAAAGCTAGGATTTAAGCAGCACTACGTGGAGGCTGCGAATAGGGCCTGGCTGCTCGAAGAAACCTGTAGCACAACCAGGCAAACTTGGCACGCACTGTGCTCCAAACGCACCAAGCGGCTCCTCAACATAAGCCGCGACACCCTGAGTTCCGTCGTTTCCGTACTAACGGGACACTGTTTGATCGGCAGACACGCAGAAAGACTGGGTGTCCCTTTCAATGATTTCTGCCGAAGTTGCAGATCAGAGGAAGAGGAAGAAACCATTAAACACTTTCTGTGTGAATGTCCGGCGCTGTCCAGGAAGCGCATGCAAACCTTGGGCACACCCTTCCTAGACAACCTCACGGAAGCAGCCGATTTGGACATTGGCTGCATAGCCGGCTTTATTCGAGAATCTGGATGGTTCTCGTCAACCCGCAGGTTCTAGTGCCGCCCATATATTCTGTGGTATCACAATGGGCCTCTCGTGGCCTAAGTGAGCTACCTTTGGATAAAAGGGGGCTGCCACTACAACCAACCAACCAACCAACACTTTTTCATTGGATCGTACTTAGAACAGTCACAAAAATATTTCGCAAAAACGTGTAGAAGACATTAAGCCGTTGCCAGCGGTTATCTAAAAAATAAATATTCTTGTTCTGATCCTGAAAAAAACCCAGCGTAGGTCAAAATAACTACTTCGCAGGTTCCAACCCATGGTCACTAAGTAGCAATTTACCCACAACTTCTTGCGACCTTTCTCTTCACAAAAAATCCATAATTTTGAATTTTATAGCGAGCAGTTCTTTCGCCCGTTCCAGCCCATTCTCCCGACTCCGATTCCTCGATGACCATTGCCCCGAAAATACAACCCCCGAATTTTTATTTATTTGTTTATTCATTTACATTAATCCAATGAAATATTGTCGCTAAAGATTCTAAGTATTCCATTACTCGCGGTAAACAATGCACTTCATACGACTCCACTAGAGCTTTCAATCTGCGCTGCATTTGCACATATTTATATTTTGGGGCAGCTTTTATCCTGCGCAGGTTTGTCAGCTCAATCAGGCTGATCTCCGTGTCGCCTTGCTCCTTCTGAAATTCTCTTATTAAGTAGTACACGTCAAGATGATTTTTGACGACCAGCGATATAAATCGGTTATGCCAGCCCTCACTTGCATTGTTCGTGGTTGGCTCATGTAACCTAACAGCTTCATACAGATTCCACTGTTCCGGAGGATATCGCGGAGGTACAGCTCGTCGTTGTGCGGCACCAGGCTTTTCAGAAACATACGTTTCTTCAAAATAAGCTAGAAAATGTTCTAATGCTACAGGAGCTTCAGTTTTCAATTTCCTAAAGGCATGAACAACATCTCGTTTAGGAACTTAGGCTACAGCTGCTACCATGGTTGCGTAGTCTCTGATAGAACCATCATCGGGATCATTATAGTCCGCCTGCAACCTAAGTGATTGAAGTTTTCTATACAGATTTTGCTTCAGATGAAAGAAGCATGGATAAACTTCTTTCAGAGCATTAATTATTCCTAGTTCAAAGTCGGACATTATTTATCGAGCCATGAAGTGTCGAATTCCCAACTGTGCTGCAGCACTGATTTTCTTCTATCGAAGAAAGAAGAGCGTATGCCATTAGCAGACATACATATTCAGAGTCTGCATGAGCTTCGCGTAGTTTCACCAGACACAATACGGTAAAAACCTGGGTGAAAATGTTAAGAGCGATCTGCGAAGTCATGGATCATGGAGCAGTAATAATTACTTTGAAAGTTCCATCGACGAACCACATGATAGTGAAGCTTAGAATTTCCAAATCTTTTAGTCGTGAAGACTAGGACTCTTTCAGCGCCAACTCCAGAGTCAAAGATCAAAACAAAAAATTACTCACAGAGTTTTCTTAAATGATTCCGGGAGATCATCCAGACCGTTTCAAGTCTTCGGGTTGCTGGGAGTATTTTTCGTCCTTTCGCGACGGATCACTTTCTTCAAATTTTCACGCTTTGGGTGATAGTTCAAAACTCACCCCGATACTCGTACCAATTCATCTTTGACAAATTCAATGAATGATAATTATATTACAATGTTATATATAAATAAATATAATATTATAATACCTCGAAGAATTGCGGACGTTGGTCTGGCCGGATTATTTTCAGCCCCATTTTTTATAGAATTTCTAAATACTTCGGCTTTGACTACATCTCGATTTGGAGGATGTCTATGAATGGATTGCTCTGGCCCTTTTCCCACTATTATTTGACCGCGATGATTAATTGAAGTGACTGCCCTCGCTAAACATTGCTTATCTCTAACATTTTTACATTACCAATACGTTTTCCCGTTTTTGTCGCACGATTTGTAATATAAATACCCGGGAATCCTTTCGCTATTGTTCAATTTAATGAAATTTGGACATGTGCTGAATCCTTTTTTAAAGTGTCAAACAAAATGATCGCCAGTTGTCTTGGCGACAATATATTCTTTTGAAATTGAAACAATTATTAACGCACAGGCCAGAGAGCAAAAACATCTAAGGAACTCAAAACAATGAGGGGAATTTAAGTCGCTTGATCATTTTACTTACATATCTAATAGTGTTCATAATCCTTTCTTCTATTATTCAGAAATTAAAATAAGTTTCTGTGGAAATTTTTATTACTTTTCATAGTTTCTTCCTTCAATTGCGAAAAATATAATATTAAAATATTTTTTATTTAATCAACGAATTTGATCTTCGAATAATCAATAGCGAATTATTTGCCTATTCCATATTCATGATGCAGGAAATGAGACTATCAGCATCATGGACAGTTGGAAACATAACGAAATGGATTAAGGATCGTCTTGACTTCATAACGACATGGATTCATCCGCCGGGTAAAAAATCGGCCACACTTGCGCCGTACCTAAAAGCTGGACCAACCATTCTATTTTTTACGCCCAAAGACTATTATTCACTCAATAAAGATGCTTATCATTTGGTAAGTGAAAATAAGCTCTACTAATTTTTTTTGAAGCTGACGTATAAAATTTTGCAGCTGAAACAAGTTGCCCTGGAATATCAACGTTGTAAGAATGACACTGAACTTGCAAGCATCGCTGGAACTACTATTCACACATTAAGGGAGGGTATGTCTTTCTGGCCACGATGAATTTCTTATCATTTGTGTTGAAGCAAACATTTTATAGAGAACATAAACAGCTACTTAAATTTGAAATTGAAATGTACAAATGTGACACGCGGAAAAAGTGATGATGACGACACGGACACATTTAAGGGATGCTCAATTGATGAGCCGAACATCACATTCTCAAACGTTCTGAACAGTTCGAAGTTTGATAGGATTTTGGAAAATGCCGAACGGTATTGCTATATTGATCCGAAAACGAAAGAGTATGACTCCTCGCCGTCGACGTGCAAAAATGCATACAGTAGAGAGTGGCGTGACAATTTTCAAGCGAGATCGGATAGCAATGCTAGGAAGTCGAGATCGCCATTGTCCATGCTCAGTCCTGAACGCGACAGTCGCAGTGCATTTAAATTGATGGAGAAATATTTGCAGCAGCAATGCGACGCGTTGCAAATGTCAGATGATGAGTTTGGAAGTTTTTTCTTCAAAAATGATGAATTGGTGGTGAGCGATTTGATTGATTGGTGAATGTTTTGCAATTTACAATGTAAATGTTTGATATTAGGATAGGGCAGAGCTTGCAGAGAAAGTTAGTGCATTGAATAGAACGTTTTCGTTTATTCTTCTCGATAGCATTATGTACAAACCATTCGCTGCACGTCTAGGTATTGATATAGATACGAATCCAAAGAAATCATCCATCATAATAATGGATAATGATGTAAGTACACTTTAGATAAATTGTTTCTTGGTATCAATTCGCTAGATCGTTTTATTTCTGCTTTTTTAATGAATCTCTACATAATTTTTAAATCTCCATTGACTTGACATAATCTCATTTAATTTAATAAGAATAAACAGTTTTAAAAGTCAATTCAGAATTGATAGAAGTTAAAAATAATATTATAAAGTGGCAATAAAATGCATAAAATGTACTAATCACAATTAATTGTAGAACGATTCAACATATCATATGAAAGGTGAGATTTCAACAAATTCAGTTCTAAATTTCATGAAGAATTACTTGTCGGGAGCTATCAAACGCAAGCTAAGATCCACCAAACGGATATCAATTCCATTGACTGACAAGCGAATCTCTATCAAAGAAGTCGATTCAAATGAGTTTCGTGAATATCTGAAAGCTTCACGACGGGTAAGTTTAATGTTTCAGTAGTTTTATATTCAATTTTTGTAACAATTGACTTGTTTCCGCAGCCAATTGTTGTTCTATTTTATTCGGTGCAATGCGCTTTGTGCACTTTAATGTCCCAAACACTATTGACGGTGGCGAAAATATTGCAATCGATAGATATTGATTTCCTTAGAATAGATTCTGACATCAATGATTTTCAATGGCATTATACCATGGATACGTATCCAACCCTGATCATATTTCCTCGGAATAGGTGTGTATCGGCTTAATATTTGTGATTAGGTCATAGTAAATTGTTTTGCTGGCGATTTTCAGGACATCTGACTCGCGAGTCTTCCCGCATTCGATGGAAGTCAACGTATCTAACATACTCGGCTTTGTTATAGCGAATCTTAATCCCGAAGAAAGACTGCAGGCCATTTATGAATCGTGCCAATTTAGAAAAGTAAGTGGGACAAGCAAGTTGACCACGCTCAGTTAATAATAACCAATCTACCTTCCAGACTAGTAGCTCTATACAAAATTGCTTATACACAATGCGGAAGGAAATTTCCGATGGTATATCTTGGAATTTACGTCATTGGCGCCACTATCCTAAACGACGAAGCGAAGTTCTACGGAAATTACAAATTTTACAAAGAATTTACTTGCAATCGTTTCAAATCGATACGATGAAAGATTTTGAAATGATACGAAAGGATTTGTTGCAATTGAATCAAAGAAAGGAGAAGTGATATTGATTGAAGAAGATGGAAAGACTTGCCAATGTCAACGGCTTTGTTGGCTACTAAGCAAATTTCGATAAGCGAATGATAATTTCATGATATTTATTGTATGTAAATGGCTGTATGAAAGATCTTATTATATGATATAAATGTATTTTCGTTACGAATTGAGATGGCTTTGTTTCATATCCATCGATTGTTGAAGTAAAATTCAGTTTGTCAAGTTTAAATTCAATTTAAATTTGGGTCATGGGTTTAATAAAGGTTGGGCATTTGTATCTCGTTGACACTTCGATTTTTCTTGTTTCTATTATCTTTGATGCAGAAAAACACTTCAAATCTAAATACGTAACAAAAAAAGGTTCTATTCAAAGTCGCAAAGGATCAGTTGTTCAAAATGTGTACGGAATTTTTCGTGTTCAATTGGGTCGATGGACGCGCATTGCAAAATTGAACAGTTTATGGTTCAATCTTTATAATGGATTGATACCTAAAGAAGAGAATGAGCTGCCTGACTTGCTTCTAGTTTACAAAGTTTTGCCAGGAGATTTCCATCGCTTACCGACGAATCGGAATGCTTGCAGACGACCCCAAAATCACGTTCCTCAGAGAAACGTCCTAGAAACCAGTAAAGTATTCCATCAGCGAAGATATTTATAAATCACAAACAAGTTCAGAAGGATGGTCCATCGACAACGGTGCCATAAAACACGCGAGAAATTTCATAATAAATCTGGTTATATGTTTATACAAAGAATAATAAATATTCAAATCTTAAATAATTATTCTAAAAAGATTTATTTAAAAAAATATCGATTTTACAAATACATGTATATATAAATATATCCTAAAACTAAAATATAAGATACATTTGATATCAATGAAATATGAAAGTTTATAATTGTATGTTACATTCAAAATGTTTGTTACAAATGAGAAATAGTCATGTTTAAACATTTCTTATGTTCAGTCATCTTGAATCGAAATGCAATTGGACGACGGGCTTTGTTTAAATTTAATTTAAAAATAAATACCACCACGTATAAGCGTTATTATTGAAGAAGTCATCTCTGTTGGAATCAATGAATTGAATTATAATTGGAAAAATATATATATCAAAGGTTTCGACAAGACAAATGAACGTAATGAAATCGACATTTTCATACTTTTCCACGTTTCTTAAAGTAAGTTCTAACGGTATGTTTCTACATATAAGTTTACGTTAAGGTCTAGAAGCTAATGTCTAAGGTTGATTTAGGGATTCCTTATGGTTTGTTGCTTGGTTAATTGAGTAATTGTCTTTTGACGTCGATATTCTCGCTGCAAAATGTACACAAATACTCCAATCATGATCACAGACAAAGAGGTGGCAATAACAAGGCCAGTCGAGCTACTATTTGAGTTCGCTAAAAGTTATATATAATTAGAATTTATTTCAGTTGAAAAACTATTATATGAATTTGATTAATTACCTCTCGGTGAACTTTCATTGACTATATATGTTTGGTCCACAAGTTTTGAGAAATTAATCCTTTGATTTGGCTCAGCATGAGCCTTCTTTGGCGGATCCTCAACAGCAATGTCCATCTCTTTGATGTGAGCTTCATTCACGCCTGGATAGATGTCCTCGTGCATTCCAACTGAATCTTTGCTATCTTCTTCTATTTCGACGATTTCGGTGGTTGTTTCTTCAATGTCTGACATGCCGGTATCAAATATTGGTTCATCTTGTTGTTCGGCACTGGACTCGTCATGTTCCTTGAGCACCAGACCACTTTTGTCAACCATACGGAATTGTCGTTCGCGACCACTACGTTCGGACTCTTCAGGCAGGACGACCGAAGAGGCTTTTCCTTTTCCAGGTATACTGAAGCTAGCTCGAACTGTTTGCATTCCGGATTGGAAGGTGCATACTACGACAAATCTAGATTTGAGAAAAGAAATTGAATGCAATTACTCGGGAGTCTTAAGAGAAAAAATATCATTCCTTAAATTAATCAAGAAAATCAGCAATATTTAAAGTTAAAGTCTATAAAGTGGATAGAACGCATACCTTCTTGTACTATGCGTAAAAATTCCTAGATTCTCTTGAACCGTAACGAATGTTTCAACCGTGTTGGTTTGTGGCTTCACTAAACTTCCGCATTTATCATGATCAATTCGCATCACATATTTATCACGTGCATCCTTTGGATTTCCTTGTATACCACAATTGCCACCATCAACAACAATTTTACCACCAAAATATGGCCCGGTTTCGATTTCAATTTCGGAAGCATGTGGCAAACACTTGGTTGCTTGTGCAGAAACTGTGAATAGAAAATCAAAAAGAAATTGTTTCGAAATTTATTTATGTTAGTTATACTATTTTCATAATTAAAACAAATCAAGCGTTTGATAAGAGTTCAAAGAAAATATAAAGTTTAGTTTCATAATCTATTTTTTGATTAAAAACAAAACAATGACGGCGTAACATGCTAAATATATGAACAAAAGCAGTAACTAAATCATCAAAAAACAATTTATTAAATTAAACTCGTAGCTATAAAATAATAAAAAAAAAAACAAAAAGTTAATAACATATTTAAGAAGAAGTTACGGCATCAATCCTAGAACAAGATAATTGTCTTGATGCTAATAAAAACATTTAATTGTATATTTTATACTCACATCCTTTTGTAGGTATAACAATTGTTTGTCCTTTGTACATTGATTCTGGATCTACTTCGTTGTCCCGATCGTCTGCTCTGCCAGTAATTTTTTGTAACTTTCTCTTTAGTTGAGGTTTTATATGAAAACTATATTTCGTTGCCATTCGAAGTTTATCAATTTTTGCGGTATATTGTTTGACTCTGAAACGAAAGAATAATGACAAATTAAATTAATTTCGATTTATTTTGCCTAAATTGATTTTTATAATAAATTGTAATATATTTACAATCGAATAATTATGCTGAATTTTAAAAATAGCGTTAAATTGTGGACCTCTCGTGGTTGAATTTAATTATAATTCAAATCATTTTTAAACGAAAATATCAAATGTATAGCTGATTTCTTATTACATATTCAAATAATATATCAATTAATTTCAGCATAGATTTATAAGATATTCAAAAGTAAGCATCATTAGAGTTTCTTCAATCGTAATTTCGGCGTGAATCATTAATTTTTTAATGAATTAATGAAAATCTGTCTAATTTTGCTGTATAATTTATTTATTTTAATTTTTGGCTCAGTTAAATTAGTTTAAAAAACCGACCTTCTATAGAAATCAAAGTACATTTGATTTTTACACGTTTCTTTATTTTGATATAGCAACGAAAATCTAAAAAGTTTCTTTTCACAATTTTGCTCGAATTATTCAAGACAAAAAGTCAAACAAATCATTTTTTGTGAATATCTCGCTTTCTATTAGCTGAATGCAAACTTTTGAAACAAATTGTTTCTCACAAAATTGCCTATATGCACCAAAATTAACGCAAGGCCAACATGATTCGAAATATTAAGAGGCTAGGCCCAACCGCAGCCGAAAATTCAACATATTCAAAATGAATTTTAAGTTTTTTTACATTTGTAACCTTACATAAAATATTAAATTTGTAGCTGCAGCTTTTAATAAAGTAAAAATATTGATACTTTAGTGATCTTCTTAAACCGCGCCCAACGTGGGGAATGTGCCATATATTTTTTGAAGATTATTCGTTTCCGTTTGTTGAATCGTCACTCAAGCGCAAAGATAAAACATTCTTCGTTAAGTCCACCCTAGATGTTAATATTTTTTATATTTTGGACAAACAAGTAGATTCGTCGCTTCAGTTTTTTAAGCATTTGTAATGAAAAATATCCACAAACACTAACCGAGAATGGTTTATATTGGAGTTATTTAAAAGATTGATGATGCAGTTGAATCCATGAAGGTTTTTACTTTATTATCCTTAAAAATAGTTCTGATATTGACCAAGATTATGGTATATGTTCAGAACATCACATACTCTTTCAAGGACAACAACAATGAGAAGAGGTGTGGTGAAATTATATTCAATACAAAAAATAAATGTTCGGCGGATGTGGGAAGCTCCATTACCTAGGTACTTTTGAACTTTGATTTACCTATTTATTACTCTTCCCAGGGCTACTCTTCAGCACTTTCCCTACCTTCCATCCCTTGTGCGTAACAGTCCTAAGACTATTAGCAAGCTTTTTGCCAGAACCCTCGAGAGGGGGATCATAATCTAAATATTTTTCAAGACTATATTTCTAATAGACTCTAAAATATCTTTTCAATGATATTACTTATGTAAATGATATTTCTGATTATGTTAATTACACAATATTTTCCAACTTATGGTACCATTTTCCCTTCAAATCTTAATAATAGATTTTTAATCCTCAATCTGAATTATGTTAAATATTTTGCCTGTATTTTTTATTCAATCTTTGTACTATATGATCTTCTTTCACTAAATGAAATTAGTAGTATTGAACACCAAATTAATAAATCTAATAGCTACTCACCTTTCCCCGTGAATTAGTGCATTATTATTTATCACTTTCGATTTGCAACGATGTGGCCCGAATGATTGAAGTTCACAGTAAAATATGGTATAGGCTTCGGGCAATTGTTCCTCGTCGGTGCTCTTTGATTCGTTGGTATCACGCAGCTCCACTTCCCAGGTCAAATTAACAGATTTATAATTGGGCTCACCCGCCAAAATTCGAATATCTAGAAAATAAGATAAACATATAATTATTACAACAATGAATATTAAAAAAGTAGGAATTTTTTAACATTATGCAGACGAATTGTTTGTTATTAAATTTTCAATTTGAAAAAAAAATCTGAACAATTAATGAAAAATCAAGGCTGCATCCGTTTGTGCTGCCAAAAGAGAAGATTTATTTGTGAAAAAAATGAGAACTCTGATAAGTCATGTTTGAAATCGTACAACATTTGAAACAACCCAACCGATTTTTTTTGGTTTGGTTGTAACTCTCACTTTCTTGCACCTTTCGTTTATTTTTTGCTGGCCAATGTCTCGTTGTTTCGAGGTTCTGCCTAAATTCAGAAGATATATAGCATCGGCTTCAAAAGAGAAATTCCATTTGGAACATGATTTGTGAAAATTCACCGAAAGAATGATGTTTTTGTGGCAGCCGTAATTTTAAATGCAGGTTGGAAAAGTAACTTTCAATTGACGATGATATTTTCGTACAGTTTCGTAGAATCAATAGATTTAAGTCATGTTTTTTTTCACAAATTTTTATTTGTAGTTTTCATTTTATTGAGGCCGTGAAGGTCATGTTATAGGTTTTTATTTTCATTTGATGAAATCGTAAGGTGCATTGTAAGGTATGCTCTCACTTTTGGCTTTGAGTAGTTGAGCCATTGATGGTGAAATTTGTTATTTACATTGGGAATCACTTAAATGTACCTTATGATGAGCTACAATTAATTTTTAAGCTTGAAATCTAGATCCAAAGACACACTTTATATTTAAAACTGTTATAACCTGCAACAACATCGTCAAATTTCGAACATTTTTTGAACAACGTTACGAATTCTAATCCAGATTTATTCCAAATTTATTTTACATAGTCAAGAATAGATGGAATTTTGGACAATAAATACTTGTTTTTTTTGTGACTACCGGACCGATATCTAAGCTGCGCTTTGAAAAAATCAAAGAAACCACTATTTTCGGGTTTCTTTTGAAAATGGAAAGAAATTCTTACTGTTCTTCATCATTAATATCTCCATTCAAATCTCTGACAATGCATTAGTTGCTATTTAACTTAAAGCATATTCAACAACATCGAATCAAGTTCTTCCTGTTTGCGTTAAGATGGCGAGATAAAAAACGAAGACACAACAGGAAAGAAAACGAACCAGTTCAAAGTAATACCAAACAAAACTCTAGAAAATATTCTACCAATAGAAATGGGGTCTTGTGGTTTGGAGGCAGATTTTCCGGATGTGAATGTGGGGCCACGGAAATTGCATGCCATTTAACATTGGATTTTATTCCGAACATTGCACTAGGCTTCCACTCGATATGCCCACTTGCTTTCATTTCACGCTATATTTACGTCTACGTCTCCACCATTATTATGATTATGATCCAAGTGCAGAAGCGCCAACCTTTTGCAGGTAATACCATCATCGACCAAGATCACCTGCTTGTGGTATAGTGCTGGTGAGCATGACCAATTGATGGAGACAATCCAGCCGCCGCCGGGAAGGGAGTGATTATATTTTAAGGAAAAATCTAGGATAATTGATAGTCGTTTATGTGGAGTCCTATTGCACAGTGGTGGCATGGATTGCGGCACCACTACCGATGTTAGGAGAGTTATATCAGAATTGGTAGCATACCTGCAATTAGATGGTTCCACTGGTATTTTACTATTCTGGGTAATATATAGGTTGCATGCAGTGGTAATCGGTTTGTTCCGAATGTACGAGATGAGTTTATTTTATAGGAATACAAGTGTTATACTACCAGCGTCTTAAAGAAATCAGACTGGAATAAATTAAAATAATTGTAGATTATCTTCACTTCATTCTTAAGAAAATGAGACTATTCATTACAATAAATTGCTTGATAGCTTTCAAATTCAATTTCAGGTCGTATCTAATGATGAAATGGATAAATAGTTTAAGAACCCAATAAAATTAGAACCGTGCTGTGTTTTAATATGCTCAAATATTTGAAAGGTTTGCTGGCCCACTTTTTATTTTAAATGAAATCAAAAAACAAAACAAGGTCCAACAGCCTTATGAAAACTTTTTTTCAAGGGCAGAACATTTTTATACACTTTATTCGTATTTTAAGGGAAATCTTATTGTTTGGAATCTTTTCTCAAAATTTTTCTTCTGGGCTAATTTTCAAGGGTAGGCCTTTGTAATAAATTTAACGTAAATATAGAAATAGAACTTACACTATGTAAATTCAACCATACTAATATTTCCCCCCTAAAATGTGCCTTAATTATTTTCAAATTTTTTCCAATCTAGTGATATTTTCCGTGAAATGTCGCTCGCAAACATTTCTTAAATATATAATTTCTTGAATCGTTTCTCTTGATTTTAATGTAGAGATTTGGTTGAAGGTCTGTCTTTAAAGTAAACCTAAGGCTAAAATTTTGCAGAATACATAAAAAATGTTTGCAAGTAAACAGCTTCGAAAATGTTTTGTTTTAATATATTTTTACGTAAAGATTTTTCATAAGGATTTCAAAAGAAAGAATACAATGTTCGCTAAATGTTAACAGTTAAATCAGTTGCAGCAAAAATCGAATTCTTTGCGGAAAATCATTCGAAAAATACTGAAAACTGAGATTTTTTTCTGTCACACAATGGTCCAAACCGGAAATTTTTTAAAACTTATTTGGAAAATATTTATCAAAATAATTTCTTAAAAAATTTCTAGCCCAAATATTCCATATTTTTTCAAATCAAATGCTGTGCATGCAAATTAACTTCGCTTGAAAATGAATTTTCAAAATTAATTGTTGGAAACATTTTCTAAAAAATATTCCATCAATGATTTTTTTGAATTCAGTAACAATTTGTAGATATTTTTGTATATTTTTGAGAACACTTTCCAAAAAAAATATTCAAATTATTAATAGAACATATTTTACAAAATTATTCTGTCAGCAACTTTTCCCGAGAATTTTTTTCATTTTAACAACACTTTTTGAATTCCTACTCTAAATAATTTGGCAAAGTAATTTCTTAAACTTTTTCTGTGTGTTTTTTTAAAAAAGAAAACTTCACACAAACTTTTCATTTTAACAACACTTTTTGAATTCCTACTCTAAATAATTTGGCAAAGTAATTTGTTAAACTTTTCCTGTGTGTTTTTTTAAAAAAGAAAACTTCCTTTTAATTTTGTATATGTTTATTTGGATTCGGAATCGATTTTCGACCGTAATCATTCGGTCTCCCTCAGCGATTACTAAATTCAATTACTAATACTTTTCCTGCCAAACATTTCTCCAGAAATTCTAAGCCATCACAATTTTTGTACTAAAAATTGCTTTACGTTACATAAAAAATGGGAGTGTCGTATTTTCACTTGAATCTAAAACTGAATCAATTGTTTCATTTTCGGGTAAAGGTTAGGATTATGGCCCCCACCACCGAAGGGGGCGTGAGTAAAAGGGAGGTTTCCCTACTACTGTGGCATAAAAAGTTCGCGGAGGTCACGGTCCAATGAGAAGTTGAGGGTTCCTCCACTAAAAAAATGATTATTTTGCCTATTTTCAGAGATCATATGAAACTGTAAAATTTATCTGAGAAGTCATTTTTAGACTTGATTGGAACTCGGAAAAATTTAAAAAATAAAAGATTTTTTTTGTAAAAAAATAAAAATAAATAAAAGACAAATAAAAAAAATAAAAAATAAAATTATGTTTTTTTTTAACTTCCCAGTTCCCTATGGGAAGTTATTGTAATGGGGTCGATTTTGCGAATCCCAAATTTTGACATATCTCCACGTTTTAAGGTCTCTAGAATCCAAATCCATCGTTTTTGGAGAGATGTCTGTGAGTGTGTATGTACGTATGTGCGGATGTGCGTATGTGCGGATGTGCGTATGTGCGTATGTGCGGATGTGCGTATGTGCGGATGTGCGGATGTGCGTATGTACGTATGTGCGTTCGGAGTAATTTTTCGTCTTGATTATCTCAAGAACCAAACATCGGATTGACGCGGGACTAAACGACGCGTAATTACGTAACTTAGAACTGAATGACTTTTCAGCAAAATCGGTTGGGCCGTTTTTTATTTAGGATGAAAAAACTGAAAAAACGACTAAAAATTGCTTATTTTTAAACTGTTGATACGCACTATTAATTCTTGCAGATACCAAATACCTTCATAGTAATGTTGTTATTATTGTGCGTTTTAGCAAAATTGTGATCAAATTTGTAAAAAATGTTATTTAAAAACAAGATTAATTTATAAAATTGCAAACTTTTATTATCAGGTTTGGGTGAATGGGAGTAGAGACGCTAATGCAGTTAATAATTGGATATTGTTATAAATAATTTAATATTGTTAATAACAATCAAATAATATTAGTTATAATCTGATATTGTATATATAAATTCAATTATAATTATTCAGTAACGGTCAAACATTCTTAATAACGAATGATTATTTTAAACAATAATTAAATACCCTCAATAATAGTTGTGGATTCCGAGGCCGAGATGGAGGACAAGAAGGGTGATGTGGACGAAGAGGACAAGGTTGCCAAGGCTTTGGTAGAGGATGACCAGGTGGTGGAGACGTCTTCCTCTACCAAATCTTTTATGGTTAGATAAAAAACTGATAAAAATAGTAACAGTAATTATATTAATTTAGAATAATAATGTTTAATAATAATTATTATTAATAATAGTAATTAATAGTAAAAGCAAATTATAGCTTTTTATTCAACCACTGGGAAGTTAGTCGTGTGGGCCTCGAGGGTCGCACTTAGACCTCATTTTTATATTTTTTATTTGTATTTTATTTGTTTTTGTTTTTTACAAAAAAAAACCTTTGGTTTTAAAAAAAATTTCCGACTTTCAATCAAGTCCAAAAATCACTCCTTCCTCCCGCAAAACAGGATCCATCTGCAGGTGAGATCACTTTCTTTTGCTGCGCATACCAGCTTGGCACTGCTTGCTTGATTCACCACCTGGATCGATAGAAATTAAATACAAGATCGGCTTGATCTCACCAAGAAATTTCACTAATAACATACAAGATAGATGTACCATCGCAAAACAACATCATCAACACTATCTTTCCCGATAAATTCCAACATTATCGCTATTTCTTAACACGGCTGCATAAAAAACAAAAAAAAAACAATACGTAGAAGACACATTATGGGAATTATCAAATTATGGAATAGCGCGCATGAGGTCAGTCGCCTATGAACTTGGGACCACAACCACATTCCGCATATCCAATCTTTGATAACTTTTCCTCAACAGTCAATTATACGTAGGTATCTTTTCTATATTCTAGTGACCCACAAACTTCCTTCCGTGCGCATACGAAAAGATACATCTTGGCGCCATAGATACCTACATGTTCGCCCATTCCGAAGAGAATCTTCGATGACCTTTTCGCATTATCATAATTTCAGAATGGATGAATGCGTTTAAGACAGTATCTCCGCGGGGGGAAAATTAGATACAATGAAAGATATGAGCATGGAGAATCGAAGGAATTCAATTTTCGAATGCTTCCTCAGCAGAAGGGGAAAGATGGCTCGTTAAGATACCATGGATCTATCTATTCAAATCAAACTTGACTAACAAGCTGACGAGCTATTATTGAACATTGCATTCTAAATTGGACAGTGTGCCCGCCTATTGGATGTATCTTTGAGGAGGTTCCGATGATCAATCATTGGATTTGCATTCATATTTTATCGGACGAATTGGCTACATAATAACAACGCGAAATCCGATGGGAGTTAGCTTTGAACGAGTTCAGTATTATTAACGTTTTTGTTGTTTGTTTTCTGAATAGAAATTTACATTTATCTGTTTACTTAACTTCCGCTCTCTATAAATTTGAAATGGAAAAATTCGAATACATAACGATTATCTTCCTTTCTGTATGATCAATAGATAAACCTGTGCTGACGAAGATGTTATACAATCGTTGATCGATTGTTATAATTTGAATGTTTTGAATAATTTAAAATGTTAACGGATTTGAATGAATTTACTATTCATTTAAATCCGGAAAGCCGGATTGTTTGAATTTTTCATGACCATTAATGAAATGTACATAAAAAAATTAGTTCGAATTTTATCAGCAGCTAAAAGTAACATTTTTATGTTACAGATTATTTTCCTATGCTCCAGAGATAATTTAAACTGTACAACAACACAAAAAGCTAAAATTTGATTATGCCACAACCGTTGTCCATCTAACACCTCTGCCGATCCTTGAATTACAATATGGTACCCGGTTGACTGTACGCAACTCTACGTCGAACTCCCATGACTTCATAAGAACTGTTTATACTTGGAAATATGTGGCCTCTATATCTATATTATATCTATAGAAATCAGCCGGGGGAAAGTTAACCGTAAATGGCTCTTTGATCTTCCCCCTCCTCCCTGACAATTTCTGTATTTCGATCAGATTGTCATTGAACTTTAATTTCAATTAAGCAATATTTTCACGTGTAAGTTGGCAAGTGGCATCATCTGGTTGAAAGAACATTTCGAACAAATCTATGCAACGTGGAAATAATAGCTACATTTGAAAAGCTACTTCACAATGTAATTTGTTGACTAAAGATTCCGAAGTATTGTTTATTGACAAAACCATCAATCCAAACGTTAGGTTGAAGATAAGTCGAATGAATTTATGAGCGATGCTCAAATGCAGTGAATATTTTTTTCCATAACACCATTCCCTGTTGACTTGCCATGTAATTCTGCATACAAATGTCAAATAGCTGTCACAATTTACTTAAAAATGACAGCTATGAGAAATTAAAAAAAACATGTTTACGAAGAACGATTGGGCACATATGTGTGAGCGGAAACTATCTCAAAATAGTGCACAAGGACGAGGGCGATCAATAACTCGTCTTCATTTATATTTCTCATCACCCAGCAGCTAGGTTCCAGTGCCGTCTCGGTCTTTTGTGGTATCATAATGGGCCTATTGTGGCCTAAGTGTGTAAAACCTATGTCTAATATTCATTAAAAAATTTCTTAAATTATCTCGAGAAAAAAACATAATAATTAATAAATATTCCGAATGAATTTTCTTCATTGAAAATATTTCAAAAAAAATTTAGATTTCATTATTTGGACGCATATTCAAGCTTGGTTTTGTATCAGCTTATAATAAAACTATTCATTAAAATCAAAGCCGTAATAACTTTCCCAATTGAAATATGAAATTAATGATTCCTCAACGCTTTTGTAACGCATCCCCACAATGGATGTGTTGACTACTTTCTCGATTGCCTAACAATTCTAGGAGAAATAATGAAAGTGATGTGCTCATGAGGAACAACAAAGGCGAAGCACCTTAAACGAAACTCTTTTCACGTTCAGCATTTCTAGCCTAATTAGTCCAAAAAATTGATGATGAGATGCTAACAAGACTTCAAATTCAGGCGAATTTCTTTGATTCATGGTCCATGGATCTAACTCTTCCACAATGGCTGCCTTGTGACCACTCTATATGCAGACAATGTTGTCTAATTGGAGCGTAAAATAGTTCCATTCTGTTGAGTTGTCTTCATTTTGTCGTAAACTTACCATCAGAAAATAAGGTAAACTACAAAAAACTGAATGCATAAATCTAAGACGTTTAATGTGAGAAAGTCGTTTCATGCTCAATAACATGAACAATAGAATGACTCGTGAAGCAAAGAAGTCGAAAATGTAGAATCACATAATCGCTTTTTTTATTCGTATTATTCGCATTGAAAGGCGCATATAACGCGAATAGGAAAATATTCCAGCAATAGTTGAGGCGGAAAATTCTTTTTGCAACAGTGAAAGCATTCTTATCTTGTCCGCTGATGATGATGATGATGATGATGAGCCAGCGAGTGAAGACAATATTGGATCTAAGATGGTTGATGAGTGCAGAAAACCAGAACTTGTAGATTCTTTCCACTCATGCGAAAGTACATGCATTACTGGACAGCACATTTTTGTACATACATACATACATATGTGCATAAATGAGTTGAGCGAAATTCTTTTGCTTTAATTGGAAGATGGTGAATAATTCAAATTATTGCTGATGAGTTCAAAGAAGCCATCGGAGAAAAAGTATTTGCTGACGATGTGCAGCTCAACCTTTTTTGTCTAGGAATTTTGAATATTAGGTTAGCAATTTTTTGTTTCGTGCTTTTCAAATTGTAATTTGGCAAACAGAATATATATTTGAAAGTTCATCGAGACATTGAAATCACGACTACATAACGAAAAACATCCACAGGGATCGCAGCATCCTCTCGAAGTCAGAGCAGCTTCCAATAACTTTGGGTACTTTCTTAATTATTATTCTAGTGTAAAGTTAACCGATGTTAAAAATCCTAAAGACCTCAGGATCCGTTTAGCAGTCTTCTGCGGAATATTTGATGCGATATTTGCGCACTATTACCTTATCTTTTCTAACCATTGCTAAGTGAGCTTAGTGTTATGAGAATGGACCAGTTCCTGGATTTCCTCAAGGAATCGGGGTGGTTCATGGAATAATATGGTAGTTTTTCCATGTCTTCAGGGCACAATGGGCCAACGGGGCCTAAGTGAAGCGGAAGCCGTGCGGCTTAGCACCCTTCAACCTAACCTAACCTAACCTTTCTAACCATCGCCTACCAGTAAGAGTCCATTCCACATTCTCTAATAAAATGATTCCATGTCAAATGGGACAACTTCGGAACTTCGAAGTAACTTTTGCATTTTTTTATGAAAAGGAATAATTTGCTCTAAAAAATACGCAAAATATGTTTTCCAGCGTAAAATGTCTCGCTGAATACGATTTTGTGGTCAGAGAAATTGAAAAAAATCGTGGAAAGCCGGAAAAGCCGTTATATAGGTATAATTTTGATAAATTCATAGTGAAATCATCGTCAAAAGTTGCAGAATACACTTTACTTCAAGAAAACATAATTTTTTCTAACGATTTTTCGTACTTTTTGCGTTGCAGAGAGCTTGGATGTTGAAATAACAAACAACAAAATATGTTATTTAAAAATAGAGGGTATTCTGCAAACTTTGACGGGTGTTATATTATTTTTGGCCAGATGTAAATTTTACCATGAATTTATCAAAATTTTACCTATATTACGGCTTTTCCGGCTTTCCACGATTTTTTGAATTTTTTTGACCACGGAACCGTGTTGATCAAGTCATTTTACGTTGGAAAACATATTTTGGATATTTTTTTAAAAGCAAATTAGACCTGAAATGCAAAAGATACTTTGAAAATCAAAAAAAAAACAGCTAAACCTTTAAAAAATCACCCAGGGTGCAGTTTAACATATTTTGAGCTGAAACTTGGAGAATTTTCTCGGCTTTACATACAAAACAAGTGAATAAATTTTCACCCAAATCGAAAGGAGTGAAGTTCTGAAGTTTTCCCACGCTCAATACCAAACTGATATTTTGTGCAAGGCGTGGGCGTAATAACACGTTCTACATACTCTACTCACGTGCTTGTATTTTTAGCATTCTTGACGTAACAACCACCTTAACATTTAACATTTTTCGAGCTTATGCGTTGCCAATAAAAATAACATTTAAAAAAATGTTCCGCCTAATCAAACCATAGAAAGAGCTAAGACAGAACAAATTTGGTGCCATTTGAATATTTTTTTTAAACTATGAACCCAAATGATACTCAGCAGTAAATTTTGGTGAAACCATTGTCATGTTATACAGAATTAGAGAACTTCCTTAGTAGCTATTAAATATCATCTTAGATATCAGAAACTTATTTGATGAACTAAAAATATTTAATAGAAACGATCATTTTGATCATGTAAGACCTGCGCGTGCTATGACATCGGAAGAAGCAGTAACACCAAAAGATTTGAGTTTATGAATCTGTGTGTTCTTTTATAAGTAAGCACTTGTTTAAAAAAAGCTCATGATAATGAATTCATGCTGGAAAATCTTCAATGGCATTCATTTCTCTGTCCGTCGTTTCTATGGCTATTAGGCTCCAGATTCTATATTGCTTTCATTATCCTTTAGGATCAAAGAAAGGGTTCGTATTTCAATTTAGTTAAAATAACAGTATAGATTTGAAGACCAATATATATGATGATATCTATTTCAAAGCTCGTAAAGACGACTATAAGTTGAGACCCACTCCCTTCGAGCTTCTTTAAACGAAAACCATGCAGCAACCAACTAGAAAATCTTAACCAAGCTGCGACTCACCAACCACGGCCACAATCACAAGAAATCCATCTCGTTGCCCTATCTTCAGAGTTAAGCGACCATAAAAGACCAAGGTTGCTGATTGTTCTTCAACCCGTTCTTGATGGAGCAATATGGCCTGGACAAGATGCTTCCACATTCATTGCGCGGCACAGCAATTGCATGGCGAATAATTGCCCACGACCCTCTGTTGACATATTCATAATGGGGAAGTTGGTAATTACGTGTGGTGAAGTCAGAACCCGAAGCGGGACCAATTAAGATGGTATGTCAATTGCAGACGGGCCATGAAGCATTCACCATTCATCCATCTCTTGGACTTCGTACCTGTTGCCAGGTGTGCAGCGTAATTAGACTCGTTGCGGTGGAGGCTTCTTTGATTTTCGGTCGTCATCATTAGAAGCGCATAAATCACCGCTTCAAACAGAATGATATTGGACTGGATCTGGAGGTTCCTCCAGTTTCCAATTGTTCTTCCTCTTCGTCTTGTGGGAAGTGTTGCCGAGTCATTATGTGATTATAACGGGAGGAATAGTAATGGCACGTTGAAATTCAAGTCTCGTGTGGATGAGCTCGAAGACTATGGTATCAGCCAACTTTTGGATGGTATCCGCGATGCAGAAAAGAAAAATTAATTTAATTCACGTCCCACATAATATCTCGTACGTGAACTCTTGATATTATTATATTTGGTGGATTTCATAAGAAATGGTTGAAGCTGCATGTTTCCAAATGCACCGTAAAGAGCAGCATTTTTCGTGGGATTACACTTTTTTTACAGTGTAATGCTGCCTTGGTTGCAATTTGAATTGTTGCAATTTGTGTTTAACGGATTTTTAGTTTCTTTCAATCAATCTGGTTTTTAAATAAAAATCTGGGAAAATGTGTTCTACATTGAATGAAGACGGACTTGTTTTTAAAAGTAACTTTTCATTAACTGTTTTTTAAACTATATTTTTTGTGGATGAAATTCGTGCTCAATACCAAAGAGTTTCTGTTACAAAGCTTCAAATTGTATCGTCAATCAATAAATAAAACTCAGGAAAAGATAATCATGCTAATTAAATAAATATCCAAGACACGAAAAATATATTACTGGAAATTTACGTTAAAATGATTTGAATTGGAAAAAACTTATGGTATCAATATTTGTTTTATATCAAAAACTAAACAATTGCCCATATTTTTGGGTTCCAATAGTCAGACATTTCATTTTTTCTACAAAAAATATTCCCGCAATTAAGGAGAGAAATCACATTAGGAGGCCTATTTTTACGCTTTTCTCGTGAATTTTTTGAGGAAGACGAAATGATTAGAACTGATTGAAATTAAAAGCTTATTTTACTCATATTTTCAACTATATTTTATTATTTTTTCAAGTGATTATCATCAAAATTCTCAAAGTTAGAAGCTGTTCTTCATGGAGGTCCATAGTCCGAGTCTCTCATTGCCGTGCATGCTGTAGTCCACAATTTTAATGTGAAAGCAATCCAAGCAAACTTTTCATATTTCCTACTTGTATAATTCTTCGATGAACCAGGTTTTGAGTGAAAATTTGTAACGCGTTTAAAAAATAAGTTGAAATTTTTATCGTGCTTTTGGCATAAAAAACTCTAAATCAAATTTTTTATCTCTATTTCAGATTCATTTATATGCAAATTTAATAAGAATTTAGAAAATCTTTGGTTTCTGGAAGATCGGTCGAAAATTCGCTAAGATACAATACACACAAGCCGGAAAAAAGCGTTTCGTTAAAAACGCATTTTAAAACTAATTATCAAAAACTGAGTATTGAAGTGACTTGTGTATTACTCCTATATAAGAGTGCACAGGGTTACCAGGAAAAATACATCTTCTTGTTTGTAATATCTGCAACAATACATACAAAGTAAGATAGATAATAGAAAGACAGCTACGCGATCCCGCCCAGCTTGTCTGCGATGGCTTCATCCAATGGGCCGTGCAGTATACTCGAGCGGCTTCGCCTCTTACCCCGAAAATATAAGAAGGACTTCGAATATCAGTCTCAATACTCTTGAATAGCTAATTGATTTTTTGAATTGTCTAATGTGATTTCCCCCTCTTACAGTCGGACTGAATTATGTTGGGAAAAATGTCTTGAAGCTAGAACTACATCTAATAAATTTTTGAAACAGCTTTTTCGAAAAACTTTGCAGAAAATTTGAAAAAAAATTAACGTTGCGAGTATTTTTCAAAGTTGCAGGGAAATAATGTCAATACGGGGTTTGTCCTAAAAGTATCGAGTCTATCTTTATATCTCCGCGCCACAAGCATTCGAGCGCCCTCTACCGGGTATCAATATAAACTGCATTTCTTCAGGAACTCCTTCGATGCCTCAGTTTTTCTCGAGACGCCTTAGTTCGAATACAGCGTGTATTTATTTACATAGACTTTTTCGTGTTTGTCGGATTTTTTTTATTGCTAAAAATGACAGAAAAAATATACTACTGTGTTTTGTACACAGAATTTTCATTCCGAACACAAAATTTAATCGAACTTCTTTGTTGAATATTTTCGGACATGGTAAAAATCGAAAAAAATCACTTTTAGCTGTTTACGAAAATGAGCGTAACTGCTCAACTAATGAAGATATTGCCGCAAAGTTTGACACAGATATCGGTGAGAGTCCTTCCAACTATTAAATAAAATAAAAAGATTTGTCCCTATCGAAAACCATGCAAAATTTAAATTGAAAATTCTGGGTCATATTTGTACACAGTAGTATCAACGAATTTGCATCAAGTTTTGCTTTACCCTGGGAAAGATTACTGATGATGAATCATGGGTTTAAGGCTATGATCCAGAAACAAAGTGACAGTCTTCACAATGGAGGCAATCCTAATCGCCAAGGCCAAAAAAATCACGTAAAAGTCGGAGCAAAGTTAGGTTATGTTGACTGTTTTCTTTGATTATGATGGTGTTGTGCACCACGAATATACTCCGTCAAACGATCACTAAGAATACTACGATGAAGTATTGAAAAGATTTCATGATACAGTAAGAAGAAGACGGTCACATTTTTGTTCAACCGGTGACATAGCTCCCTGTGACTTTTGGCTGTTTTCCACATTAAAAAGGCCGCGTAAAGGACATCGGTTCGATGAAAAAGAGACTGTTAAAACTAATGCGTCGAATGCACTGAAGGCAATTCCGAAAACTCACTTCCAGGACTGCTTTAGGAACTGGATACACCGCTGAAAGCATGTTGTTCAACCAAATGAGGACTACTTTAAAGGATGTCACTCACCGGAAGATAAAGAATAATACCAGTGCGATGATATGAAGGTAGGCTCAATACTTTTGGGACAACCCATGTATTTTAAAATAAGCGTGACAATCAAGTTTTTTATACGAATAATGTTGCTTTAGATTTTTTTTTGCTTAAGGCAATTCCGAATAGCATTTAAATCAACTTTCAATTTTATATTTTAATTCATTATTCTTCACTGCAAAATTTCTTTGAAAAAAATATTTGAAATATTTAAAATGCCCAAAAATAATCTATTGATGATAAACCACACTTAAACAAAGTTGATTAATACTACGTACTACTAGACACTAGATTTTTTGAAGGCTGTTATTTTTTATATAAGAATGCAAATTGTATTCAAATTTGAAAATTTATTTATCAGTAAAATTTTATTGCGATAGTAGAAGAATGTTTTATCTGCATAATTCAACCAGTTAGAAGATAAATTAATTCCATCGCAATTCCGCTTGAATCTTCCGCAAAAAAAATGTGCTTCTATTATTCATAGATCAGAGTTGCATTAGTCGGAACTAATTATGTAAACGTTGTTTTCACTAATAGCAGAAAATTAGTCTTTATTCACGCTTGCACCTTTGTACCTAGCTTCTTTTGTTACTTTTAAATCCACCTTCAGAAGAGGTTAAAATGGATGCCACGCTTGCAACGTTGAGGAAGAGTATCTAACAGAACTTAAAATTGGTGCAATTGAAAAAAATTACATTCGCATCTATTGAGGAATCCAAGTAATTTGATTTTGTATGCGATCCTATGTGTGCTGTTCACTCATTTCAGTTCATCAGAAGTTCAATGCAATTTTAAGATTTTTTTTTATTTTTTTAATCGGAAAGAAGGCTTCCAAGAAAGCACGTCCAAGTCGTGCGGAATATGTGTGGAGAATGCTGGAGTGCGGCCAAATTAAAACAGTATAAGAGATTGGTGGTTTTTGCTATAAGTACGCTTAATTACAATATTTAAGTATGAGTAATCGTAGAGGTTATTAAATGGAAAGATAAAAGATACTTTGGTTGGGTGTGAATGGATATTTCTGGTCGAACCATTCAAATCGACGTTCCTACAAGTAATGTTTGCAGTTATTGTCGTAGATACTACATTTTCCTTTTTGCTGGGAGTATTGAACCAACAAACATTGGTATACCTATGTAGTACAGTCCGACTGGTGCAAAAACATTTATTAACGATCGTTAAACTCTTGTTAATCATCATTAGCCACTCCGACAGTTAGTTAGATAGTCACTGTGGTAAGCGACTGCACAGATCTAGATGACCCAGAACAACATTTTCGCATGCGAGCTCCAACCATCCGGCAATCATTAGAATTAGCCGGGCGGGCAGGAAGACGCGAAGAATCCACAATCCGCTGACTTCATATATAGGGCGCTGCGTGAAACTGTGCAACCTTATCCGAAAAGGTATCAATTTCGATCATAACACTGCATATTTGGTACACGTCGTTAGCCTCGTCATATAGTCGTCATCGTTATATAAGACGTCCGGCGAAGTGACGATGGGTATCAAAGTAACCAGGTTTCCGTGCAGCCACGGTACCCAGTTAACTAGATCTGCTGTGACATCATGTGGAAGTGATAATGGCAGCGACGTGAAAACTAGGTGATATGCACACGATCGACCACAACATAACGCTAGCTGTCGTATGCGATTCATACATATGAGTATATGCAAATCGATGCAGGCTGAGATACATTATCTTGTATCTATCGATTGTTGATCGAGCGGATAGTGCGTTCAACTGGACATGCAGAATGAGACTCCCTAACGGAATCTCCGCGCAATTGAGTACTATCTGAGATTTGCACGGGTTGTGATATGTTGGTAAAACGCTACGCACAACCGTGTAATGAATCTGCAAGGATCGGTACCATATTGGACCACAAGCTGAGATCAAAGAGCAATGCTGGGGACTATGTATGAATGAGTAAGCTTTGTTGCGGATTTTTCTAATATGAAAAGAAAAATGTCGATCCTCAATACTAAAATGTATATTGCTTTTAGTTACTTCCGTGCAATGAACACTCCAATCATTCTTGAGTTAGGTAAGCCTAAGAAAAGTTGTCTTCATGAAAAGACGCTTCAACAAGTGAATTAAACTTTAAGGTATTTGTTTGACTAACTGGAAATTCAGAATTAACAAGAGTCCATAATCTTAGCTCTTTTGAAAGGCCAAACAATTGACGAAAATTTTCAAGAACCATAGCATTGTTTGATTTTTCGAAAATCTTCTAATCAATAGAAGGCAACAAGCTATCTAATTATGAATGATGGAATTATGATTTCAGAGTCTTTTTATTGTTTTTGATTTTGCTAGTGTAAAACTATAGTCAATATTAACCAAAAAAGTAGATAAAAACACTATAATATGACTTTTAATTAAAAATTACACTACAGTAAGCCCACGTTGGGCGCTATATTATAAAACTATATTTTTGCATACACTGATATAGAACGGAAAGAAAGAATTGTTCCAAACAGTTTTTAAGCTGATTATACAAAAAAACAAGTATTTTTCACTCGGAAAATATCTTGCCGTTAATTTTTGCGCCATTTTCATTATAATCTACAGGGAATCACAGCCACCAAAAAATATGCACAATTTCTTCGTTTCTTCAATATTTTTACGCCTAGGTTAATATCCCTTCATGACATGGAAAGAAAATAAGACTCAGGACATTAAAATCAGAAAAAAGACGTCGAAATTCTGAATTGAAAATATTGAACAGATTGAATATAATAATCAGTGAAATGCAGCTCACCATGCCAGAATATTTAGTAGAATTTCGCTTTTATACTTAAAGTTATAAGATATAGATAAGATAACAAGATAACTACCAATTTTTCATTTATGTGATGGTTTTCAATGTTACAGAAAAAAACAAACTACAAATTTTTCACCGAAACTATTACGGCACCAACTACAATTTGTTTAGTTTTTTTGTTGGTCTTAGTTTGGACTCATGATTTTTGCAGAAGATCGTACTGTGTAATTTAAAGCAAACACCATCAATTCTTTATCAAATCATTGCAACTGTCTAAATACTCGGAATGATGCTTGGGAAAAAAGGAAATTTTTGTCTTGCTGTTACTCGGATAGATTCCTAAATTTTCAATTAAAAATAACAACGAATTATTGTTATTAATTTTGACTTAATGATTTTGCGTTGATAATGTGTCCTGATTAATTTTATTGAATGAATAAATTCAAACTTTCAACGTCACAATCAAGGACCAATTAATTAAAATTGATTACTTTAATTTCAGTTAACCATTTTAATTTTAAAAGGTATAATCAACTTGGTAGCAAATTGTTAATAAAAATCAAATCCATCATCAAATCATTTCAAGCACAAACCATTAGCAGCAACGAAGCAACAATTTCAACGGTTTGCAGTATTGTTCACCTACTTCTTGGAGGCATATTCCACTTAACACAATCTCACTATGACCCTTGAGCATCTTCAGATGTTGTGGTACCCATGACTTGGCCTGGCGAATGATCTTAGGCCTAATTATCTACAAGATAGAGTTGTTAGCAGCTCAGATACTTAGATACTTGATCAGTGTTAGCTCAAAGTCCAGCTAACAAGGTAATCATTCTTGTGATTGGGCACCCAATGGAAGAAATGCTGAAATAATGCGAGGCCAGGCAAATTAGCGAGTCAGGAATCCCTCCCGCTTTGGGGGTCGATTAAGTCGTCCCGGCCCGCATATATTGATGTGAACATACAACACGTTCCGTGATGTTCCTCGTGCGAAAAGCTGACATTGTCCATGCATTGCCATCATCGCGAAGAAATGGCCAAGCTGAGCGTGTTGAATGCCACGGAAAGAGAAAAATGTCGTGATCATGTAGCAATTCAAATTGATTTCGAATTGACCCAGAAACGGTGGGTAGCTTTGAATATTATTGATTAGAAACATGGGAATAATTTTTACACGCTTTCTTTGGAAATTGTAGAGATTTCAATGCAAAAATTTCATGATCTTACTGAGAGGAGAAATTTTTGCAGTATGAAACGTGAAAATCTGGGCAGAATTTAGTTAGCGATGTTCTCTTGAATTAAAACAACTATAGATGAAAAACTTCCAAAGGAAGGTTATTTGTATTATTTTTGCAATAGTTCAACTTGTAGCCAAGAGTTTAACTTTAAGTTAATTTTATAACTGTTTTAAAGAAGCATCAAAACAATTTTCTATTGAAAAAAGCTCAGTTTCAAACTAAAAAATTGATTAAAATATGATACCCAATCATTGCAAAATCCAAAGAATTATTCAAACGCATCAAACCATGAGTAATTTGACATTTTTTTAAAGTTGAAGATAAAAAAAATCAATAAAAACGAGTCACATTGGAGTGCATTATGAAGTTTTTTTGGGCATTTACCTTTTTGTGCCGCCCTTTTTCAGTGGAAACCTGAGTTTGAAAGGTGACATTTTTGCAAAGTTACAGTTCTTTGAATTCATAAGCTCTTTTTAGACTTTGAACCATATTCGTTTGAATTGGCTTCAATTTAGATTCGATAAAATTTTGTACGTAATTCTTTGTAATTTGTTTTTGAAGAATATTTGATCTGTTTACTTTTTAAATTCGCTCTTGAAATTGAGTTCAACAAATTAACGTTTTTTTTTTGAAAATCACAATAATTTCTGCCCGTTATGATATTAAATGGTCGTTGAAATATAGTCCATGTATGTTTTCTTTCATTTACAGCTCAATTTCAAGTCATTAGGTCTTAAAATTCACCAATGAAATGGATACCTCGAATCGTTATCTCTGATTGCATCTTCTTCAATTTAGTGGTTCGATTCAAGTACCATTCATAAAAATAGTTTTCGATGCGAAAAGCAAGTAAGTTTGCAAACAGCATTTATCCAACCTAGATTAACCGGCAATGAGAAGCTGAAAAATAACCCTGTTGATTCCATCGTCCGATAACTCCACGATCTCTTCAGTTATCTGCAATTCGAATCTGAGCCGCAAATAACATAGTATCGTGGAATAATGTAGAAAAGACCTCCATGCCAGCTTGCTACCATTTCCCGAAAGATATGAGGTCATTGATATGCTCTCTGTGTACTGTATAGATGCCCATTAAAATCCCTAAGCGATTCCATCACCAATCATCCTCACGGCAGACTGGTGAAACGTCTTGTAGCCCCCGTGGCAAGGAAAACTCTCCCTGGAGGGGTCAAAAACTAAAGTTGTAAGTGTCTGGGCTACAGCCGTAGCCAACAGCGAAATATATGCAAGACAATTAACATCGAATAAACCATCAAAGGTTCGAGAGATGAAGCTGGAAAACCAGCAGGGAGTAGAGAAGCATCGAAGCCACATCAGTTCGGTTCGGTTGGGTCGTGTACGGCTGCATTGGATACCAGCAAACATGAATTTTGTACGATGTCTACCTCGACGAAGCATGGCTAGTTTGTTGAACTACATCCATATATTAGGCCCTATGATGATCACAGCTAATCTTCGGGCTTCTTCTCTGCGACAACCTCCTTTCGATTCGGTATCATAATCAATATCATTAGCATACTAAGTACGTGAAGCTGCCATCGTTGTCTTCAATTGACGAAGTTTCTGCAACAAATCGTCGGACGAGCTCAATTGTATTTCGTGGATGTAATATGGGATCTGGGCAGGGTGGCTGAGAAATATTAACAGAATATTAGGAAGATATACAATATTATCATGGACATAACTTAAACTTTCCGTTGAAATAAACCGTTTTCGTTAAACATGTATGGAAGATGTCGATATACTACCAATAAAGATACTCCTAAACGAAGGGATACACCCTGTGCATCAAATAAACCGAAACAAACCCAAACATACTAGAAACAAATCGAAAGTCGTAGCATACAGATCTACCGAAAGGACTCCAACATCGATTACACCATCACGACACAACAACAAAAACATGTCCGCATGGATTTCGTTACTAGCCTCCTCGAGCTGGAATAACCGCTCAAAGATAGATTTAAGTTTTGCAGACTTGGTTGTTAACAAATTGCAACAAAACTAACGAGCAAACAAACATAACGAGACGAAACCCAGAATGAATGGTAGTAGCAGTCGAAGAAGACGATCGTAAAGAAGAAGATGTTCTCGAAAAGGGTTCCGCTTCAGATCCCGCATCAAATGACCGAAGGAGATTCAACTGCATCAGCACGAAAGAACGACCATCGTACAGGCAATGGAGGGCAGTTAACAATTTATCGAATTAATGGCTAATGACTGATTATTTTTCTGGATGAAGGCATCTTTGCCGATGTTGTGAATTTTCGATTGGTACAACAAAGAGCCTGTGGGAATAATATTGATCGGTTGGTAGCCAAGTAAATGCTGGAATTCAAGAAATTGTTGCTGTTTGTTGATGTATGGCATGTTAATATGATGATTGTTTGGAATATTACTAATGCAGAAACTATGGGTTGTACATTCTTGCAGTAACTCAAGGTAAAAGTTTTACTGCTCGGAAATAATAATCAAGCATTGTTGTATTATTCGAAATAATGCTAGTATGCAATTTTTAACGCTCCATTTTAACGGGCAAATGCTTCCCATGGATGAAAATAGTTTAGAGATACGAAAATGCGAAGAACGATTTTGAAATTCAGATTATTTTTTTGCTGTTACTCATATTACAGAAATTTCGAAGCCATTAATCATGATCCTGTTAAAAAACAATTAAGACTAATTCCTTGCAAATCGAGAATTTAAACACATCTTCACGGTACCATCAGAAAAAGTTTGTGTACAAAAATGATCTCAAGGAAATTTTATCTTGTAGTGAAATGTACATTTATTTGTTTTATATTTACGAGTCAATCACACTAAGTTCAGGGACAAGGCAAGAATAATACTATATTTCCCAAACAGTAGGCCCCGACCTCTCGAGGTCTTGAGAGTTAGTGATGGCTTCCAAACCAGCTCAGTTTGGTGAGGAAGAAAGTTTTTGTAGTATATCACTATGTTAGATTCAATCCCCACAATTTGTTGGCTGTGGTGGCACATCCCAAAAATGTTGGTAATTGAACTGCATAGCCAAGTGAACATTAATTAGTAACATTATGTTCTACAAATTTGTGAATCTGAATTCCATATATGTTATTTTGTGAATTAAGTAAACCAAAGTCATTTTCAAAATATAAACTACTAACAGTCGATTTTCAAAAAAAAAAAATTAGAAAGCGTTTTTCGAAAAATGTCGTTTAATTTTGTAGTTACAAAAAACAACACGACATCCCATTGAAAGTAGGATACTTAGCACCATATCTAAGCTGCCAACTATCACCAAGCATATATCACTGAAAGAGAGTGACTAACTTCTTCTGAAATCATCAAACATCACCCTGAGGAATGGATTGCTTCGAAAAAGTAGAGTTCATTCGAGGAATCCGTTGTTTACCAAAAAGATGGGAAAAATTTGTGGATAATGATGGACCATGCTTTGAATCGAGCTTTTTTTAGTATTTAAAACAATAGGTTTTTTTTTTAAAAATATAATGGTGAAAAGTTACTCCCGTACCAATTTACTTTTTCTTCGCTACAGTTTTCTCTAAAAAAAATTTTTGCTAGTTTAATACATACTTAAATAAAAAAATCCCCTTAATTTGTTTTACGTAAAAATTATTCCATTAAATTTTAAAACAAATTAATCAATTGGTCGTAGAAAAAATATTCCATTGCCTCAGATTTTCACATTTTGAACTTTCAATTCTCTCAGAAAAAGCCAAAAGTGTTGCTCGTGGAATGAAAAGGAATATTAAAGCTAATTATTAACAAAACTTTTTGCTGGCAATTTTTTTCGAACCTCATTAAAGTATTTTGGAAAGTTAATCGATTTAATATATTTTATTTGACTTTGTTCCAATTAATCGTCATTTTGCAGTTCAATTAGTAAAAAAACATCATTTAACTCTTTTTTCAAGATCAAAATGTGAATGGTCAGTAAAATAAAAATCAGGATTACATACAGAATTGTGAGACTTTTTTTTAGCATAATTGTGATTGAAAGTTGTTGTGATTCAGAGAAAAGCAAACGATTTAGGAACCTAAAGATACAACAACAACAAACAAATTAAAATGTGTTACATAAGAGAAAAGAAATTTTTCTTTTGGAAAATGTAGCTGAAAATATACTGAAAAAATTGTTAACGATTTTAGTCGGAATTGTAAATATCATAAATATTATTGTTTTCCATTCTGATTTTTGATTTTAAACAAGATATCATGTTTGCTCTCTCTTAATATCATTTTTTAAAATGGGTGAAATGGTTTTATTTGTAATTGCTAATATCCACCATAAAATTCAAATTTTCAAGCATTGAATCAACATAAAAAAGTTTATTAATTCCAAGTTTCAATTAAATGCGCTTGAAATTGAAAATGTATACTTTTTTCATTCTTTTCTACATTCCTTTATGCAATAAATCAATTTAAATCATGAGAAGCTTCATTTCAGAGCCGTTAATGCGAAATGAATTCATAAAGTCCATTTCTAAAATCGTCTACAAAATTCTTCTTGGCAATGAAATTAATTAAATAGTGAAAGTCAACTGTCCAAGCTCACTGGCAAAAAAACAAAAAATTAAATGTATATTCATTTGTACACCATAAAAATAATTTCATCATTCGATCAACCTCAAAAGCCAAAAATCTATGCCATCAGCAAGTAAATGCAGATACACTTATCTGTGGTGTATCTATTCATCAACCTCAATGATGCAAAGAAATCTACAATGGATATCTGGAAAATTCACTCAATGCAATTATAATTCGGTTAAATTAAATTTTGTACAATTTAACCAATTATTCGACACAAATAACATTATAAAGTGATTTCTTTGAAATAAATTTTGGCATTGATTTTTATCGTAGATTATTGATTAGATTGAATTGTTTGGAATTGTAAATTGTTCGCAAAAGAGTCGGCAACATGAAAGAAGAGCATTTTATTGTGTGATTTAAATGGATTGGTTAAAAATTAGTATAAGAACTTTTATTCGATCCAATTTCAATTTGATTAAGTGATTAGAATGTAATGTAACTAAATGAAAACAAATTTTCAGATGTAGTAATAATTTGAATAGTGTTTTTACATCGATTTGTGGCAAAAAAATTTCCTAGAATTCTATATAATTTTGTTTATCAATTTCGTTCTTATTAACGACAGGAAATCACTTCGAAGCTATCATAACTTGCAAAAGATTCTTATTTAGGGGGTCTTTTAGGTTACGATTTTCAAAAAAAAATGTAACCATTTTTTAAATAGAAAGAAAAGAGATATCATTTTGAAATTTTGTGCATTTGTTAATTGATACTTTGGGTGTACAAAAATATTTTTTTAAATTTTTTTTTACCCATAACATTTTTTAAAAAAAACGGTGGACGTGATTTCAGGTGACTGGATCATCTGGAAACAAAACGAAATTAATTCTTGCTTGAGTGACCATTAAAAAATAACAAAATGGATGCCATTTTTAAAAAAAAATATTTTTGAGGGTGGAAAATTGAGTCAAAATCGGAAAATTTGATACCGATTATAATGATTCCGCTACCGACTATAGCATTTATGTGTACAACAATACCGCAAACTTTAAACGCGTTTTTCTCAGAGTAATACTTTTTCAAATTCCGTACAAAATATCTCAAAAAATATTAAACCGATCCGGCTCAAATTTATACCACATCTACAAAAGAGTCTTATGTACTAGTTGAACCTACATGTTTTTTGTAATTTTGGAGAAATAATTTCCTTATTAATGTTTAAAACGCGACTTTTTGAAAAATAATCGATTTTTTTGTTTATTCTAAAATTAATGTAAAAATTACATTTTTTTTATAAGATTTAGTGATCAATCTATGAACTATACATCTCATCTACATATTTTTCATCTTTTGAATGTTGCAGAATTTCCGGAAATGACGTTAAGTTGTACAAGGCATTTTTTTAGGTTTTTTTTCATTCATTCATTATAAAAAAAAATATTTTCAAGTACTTTGAGACATGTACTTTAAGGATTTCATGTTTAATATCTTCTGAATAAACAACATATATTTTTTAAATCCTTTTTTAAAAAATTTTACATGTATTTCTCCCCTTAAATGTGAATTATAATGAATATTATGTAAAAAAAAATTCACCAATTATCATATTGTTTTATGAATTGATATGCTAATGAATAGCATTTTAGAAATTCAATCCTTATAGCAATTTTGTGGTGAACACCATAACTTTGTTTATCAGCAAGAAGTTCTTGGTCTAAACTCCATAGAACACGTCCATTATGACTTATTTTTATTTTAAATTTATAGATTTTAAACCCTTTTTTATTGTTGTGTGGGCGCCTATATGGTACCGGTGGATATGCTGCAGCCAAGATTGCGATAATACGGTCATGATAGTAGGACATAAAGAAAGGTTTTTCCATATTCCCTCAACAAAAATTACCTTTATAGAAAAGAAGGTTTGGTCTCAGTTCCAATAAATAAAATGCAGATAGAGCTGATAAATAATTTAATTTTGCACTCAACTCAGCTGGCAATAGAAGTGCATCATCTTTAAAATTCAATGCACATATTATAATTACGCTTATCCCGCATAGATAGTATCTTTTAAAGCCGCGCACCTTTCAGCACTTATCCCATACAGTAAGCAATCATTCCAGACAGTAATTACATAATTTCATGAACAAATGGTTACTCCTTCGTTACACCTTCTTGTACTTGAATCCGGCAAGGTCTTCCATTGTATCTTAGCTAATTATCTTCAGATATGTTAGGCAGATCTGTAGCGCATTGAGCGCTTCACGTACACCGAATTGGGCTAAAACGGTGGCTTGTCCCAATTTTCATCTTTCAACCTCAAACCATCGCTCATAAAGTGGTATATCTAACTGTTGCGCTGTCGCCGCAACCTCTAGCCAGAAGTATCTTAGGCTAACATAGCCCCAACTGGCAACCTCAACCTAACGTTTTGCGTTTGAAATTTAATTATATTTCATCTTATCTTGAAGCTGGTTTAGAGATGTCTTTTCATTCTTTCTTTGCATCAATTTTCATTTCCATCATACAATTTCAATGTAACGAATGGTCGTGTTGATGCGACATTGCAGATTATATTTTAAATTAAAGCTAAATCTTGCGCACGAAAGATACATAACTATCGGATACATTCTTCGCCAACACAAGACTGGCATCTATTTTTTTTAAAAAATAACCGCAAAATCACAGATGCTTTTCTATTGTTCTTTCGGATTCGAATTGTTTCTCAACGACGATGACTAATTACATATGTGTCTTTGATAGGAATGTTTAAATAATTTTTTTAAAATGAAATATCGGTGTGAAACATGTGAAAGATGTCTGGAATTTTAGTAAAAGACATTTTTTACGCTGTGCAGTCTGGGAGAAAGAGAATACAGTTCTTTTTTCGCCACAATTGAAACACGAACATGAATAATTTCCTATTATTATTATTATTAGAATCTTCTTTGTGGAATTTGTCACGAAGATTGAAAGAATAGCAGGAATTATATTATTTATTTTCTGACGGTATTCTCGAGAAAATTGAACTAACAAACGTTTGAAAATGTTTTGTATTCATGAGAAACGGGGAAAAATGCTATAAAAATGTATTTAATTTGTAAAAAATTATCGTTAAGATTTAAATTTAAGATTGTTTTATTCATTTATACCAGAATAAAACAATCAATTTTGAAAAGGTAATATATTTTTTCTAATTAATTTTTACCTAGTCTCAAAATAGTTTCCACTTTGAAGTACCAGTCCACTTTAGAAGGCGAAAAAGACGATTTTTGCAGAATTTGTTTCTCAGACACTTTATTATATATTGACATGAATCTTTTTTTATAGTATTATTTTATATTTGAATACTACAAATAACTTTTATTACTTATTTATTATTCTCTTTTATAGACGGCGCTGGAATTAAGCTCTAAAAAAATCGTTAATCCACGGCAGAGAAATAATCTATGGATTGGTAGATCTGAAACAAAAAAATTACGGTACTTTAAAAAACAGGGTCTGTTACACCGTAATCTACGACTGTTTTAAAAAAAAATCTGTTAAAAAATATGGTGGACTTGTGAAAAAAATATCAAAAACCGACCCATTTTCGTAGTTTTTTTCACGCCAAAACTTGTTTTTTCTTCTTCAATTTTTTGCTCATATTCTGACGGATTCTCTATCAAATAAATAAAAAATCAATTTATGTACCTTAAAAAAATTAATATATTTCAAAATTCTTTGTGTTTGTGTACACTCTACATATAAAAAGAGTCTAACCTAAACAACAATGCTAGTGTGGGCCGATGCAGCGTTAAAGCCAAAGAATGATTCAGATCAGCTGAATCAGACTTTTAAATGTAAACGTTGGCTGAGTACGACATGACAGCAATGACAGATGCATATTTGACTGGACTTGTCAATGAGGTTTCAAGCAAGTTAGTTAATCTAAGTTTGAATGCCATGTTGTCGTAGAAAATTTATTTTTAAGCAACTTCAATACCATAGATACAATAGAGATATATAAAATTGCAATTCCAATCAAATCTGGCAACTGCTGCCTATATTCAATAAATTAATGGAAATTGAAATCACATTGCAATTAGTTATTCAAATTCTGAAGCATTTAATTATATTTCATCAAAGGAATAATGGTCGTAATAGCACAGAAATCAGATGATTTAAGTAACGTAACATCAAAAAGGTAGTCCGAAGTATTTCAAGTCTTGGGGAAGCTAGTCCACTTCGACTTAGTTCAATGTAATTGAAACAGTTCATATTTTAGCACAAATCCCAAACTCTGGACACATTTGTGATCTATATTTTTACTTTCACGAGTCGTAGCTATATTTAGATCTTTTGAAAAAAGAAATCTATAGAAAATGATAGTTATAAAAAAATTATTGCATTGTATACAATAAGAATTCCAAACCAAACCTACATTAATTTGTACTTTCTGCTGATTCACATTTGCATGAAAAGAATCATTATTTTCTACTTTGCTTTTCTTTGGGATAATGATTTTGGCCTTTCATTGCGAAATTGGGGTGTAAAAAATCTTTTTGAAATATTATAATAGCATGCTTTTGCGATTTGCATATTATTTTTGTTGTACCTGGCATGGACGAAAATATAATATAGTTTGTTGTATGAAGAAATTTCTTTTGAGCATTTGAAACACATTTACCGAAAGCCGAGTTAAAGAAACTAATCCAATCGATTTACAGTTGTACGAATTACAAATTGCTATGAGTCTTTTCATAGATTTTATATCACATGTAATAGTATTCTCTTTAAATTTTCTATTCCTGCAACTAGGACTTCATTATTCATTAAAAAAGGTCTACTCTTGGGGTTAGTATTACAAGTCATAATTATTTTTTTGCCATGACTAAAACCCAATTTCGAAAAACAGTTTTACTATTCACATATTAACATATAATGTAAAGATATGATTAGAAGATTACGTTCAAGAAAAGTATCTTCCCTTGTAGTTCCATTATGCTTTCAAATCGAACCTTATCATAAATTGGCATCTTTTCAACCGTTCTACAACGGTCGTACATATCTATCAATTAACGAACAATAAACAAAATAATGGACAAACAACTAGCACACTTTATCTACATCATTCGGTTAGTTTGACCGAAATATGGGCAAAAATCTTTGTCTGGCACTTAACAATCAGGTTCAGATACGCGACAAAGCCAACCGCCAACAAACAAAATCGGCATTAGCCCAGTTTCGATGGTTGCTCGATGAGTTCATTAAGGAGATTCCCTCCCTAGGCTAGGTAATAATTACTGGTGGATGGATGGTGATTACGATGATGATGACGAAGAGTATCTACAGAACGACTCTAGACAATGGTACTGAATATGTTCGTTAAAAAAAGCTGCGAATATCTGTGGAAAGTGCGCACTTAAATGTGCCAACCAATTATCTGAAGAATGCAATGTTAATTGGGCAAAATGTATCTTTGCAATGTTTTTTGCAAAGCAGCAGAGATTTGAAGATGTAGTTGCAGCTGTGGCTAATATGAGCGATAGGATATTCCAGACATTTTTTAAAAACATTTATTAATTGCTTGACGGCGTAAAATGGCATTTTCAGAAAGTGAAAGAAATTGGAACCTGGATACATTATGTTACATGCTTATAGCTGATAGGGAATATATCGGTTTGACCATGAGTTTGAAGTGTATAAAAAGAGATCCAAACGTAACACACATAATTTATGATTTTTAAAGACTTTATTATTTCTCAGTTCCAATTGAAGAGTTTTAAGCTCAATAACAGAACGAAATATGGTATATTTTCGTTCCCAATCGTTCGAAATGGCTTGGCGGGTAACGCCTAATGCTGAAGTAACCTTTTGTTGCTTTAGCATGGATCCTCATCGAGCAATGCTTCCAATTCAGCGTTTTCGAAGGTTTTTGGCCTTCCTTCACGCGGACGGTCGTCAACATCGCAATCACCATCTTTGAAGCAACAAAATCAATCACGACACGTTGTTTCACTTAGAGCAGCATCTCCAAAAACTTTTTGAAGCTCTCGATGCGCTTCAGTTCGACCATCGCTAATAACCTACGCAGAACCGAATGTTAAATGAGTCAACGTGTCAACAAATACATTTGACAGTTGATCAGCTGAGCGAAGATATCAAATCGACAATGTACAATTGACGTCAAAGACGATAAACAAAAAGGAAAATCTCGTCCTGTTCAGTTTCGACCGCCGACGCATGCGCATAGCAACTCGTAATCTCCTTGCTTTGTTATTACACGTTTTAGTTAATGTGGAATTATGAATGGACAAATGAAAATGTTAAGATAAATGTAGTAGCAATTACTGCTAGAGCCAAACAGCGGAAACTTAGCTGTACACCTAATATATCAACAAAAATTATAACAATCTGCCAGTATGAGATAATTTAACAGTCATTTAATTGGTCAGAGCCATGCAGAATTTGTATCAGTTAGACCCGACTATGGTTATATGAATATTCCTCTTTCTATTTTGCACAGAAGTGTTCACTTTTAAGGATACCAAGCCTAAGTTGTAGTTTGAAGACATTGGAAGGTTCAACACAAATTTTATTAAATTTACATTGGGAATATTGACTTTTTATTCAATTTTCGAGAGAAAAATTTATTGACTTTAATTTTTCTGATGTGAAAAGGAGGAGAGATTCTGACCGATCCTCAGAAAAACATCCTTTCAACAGGATGCTGAGGTAAAGGTGTGACGAAAAGTAGGGTGGCATATTTTTGAATGATGATGATAATCCCTAAAATATGGCGATCAATTTGGAGCTTTGCTATGGGGCTTAATTGAAGAAGTTGTGCTTTTACTGCCTCTAAACCTCATCAGGAGTATACTGGTACCAAGGGATCCGGGGCCCCAGGCACTTTCCCTGCCGGTGTCGGTGAGGAACCTGTGGAGGTTGAAATTGTGAGGCTGTGGTTGACACCCAAGAGCGGGTATAGTCATTTCTAATACAGTTTGGGACCGGATTAATTCGGCAACCCTTCTGTATCATGGCGCATTGGCGTGCTGTTGCGTTTACGACAGGAGTGCCGCTTCCTAAAGAGCGGCAAGGATGCTGATAGGTACAAATCCAAACCAAGGATTATGGAGGAGTCCAGGCAAGCTCTACATAAGATCTGGTATCATAACATAAGGTATGGGGTACTGACTAATACGTTTTTGGGGGCTTTAGTGCGAGCAAATCGTAACCCATGGCTTTAGAGGCCCGTGTTTTAAAGAATCAATTTTCGGCAAAAGCACGTTAAACTCAGGAACTATCTGTCTTTTATAAATGTTCCAGATTGCTGGTACGTTAAAAAAGTATACAGTAAATATAAGACTACTTTAAGATCTAGTTGTAACTCCTCGCCTTTCATTTAGAAGATAAAACACATTTTCATCACTTTGTAATTCGGTTGATCCGTATTAGTTTATAAGGCAAACATTAAATTTTTGTATTCAGACTAGAAGAATTCCCAATATTTCATTAATAAATAACACATATTCACCCAAATTACATACATCGCAATCAAGTAATTCGAAATGATAATAGCTATACCATCTTTCATATCGAATAGATAAAGTTATACAGTTTTTTATAAAAAAAAATTATCTAAAATTTGTTCTAAATACCAAAGACACTTCCATGTTGTACAGTAAGTTTCAACCCAGACAAAAAAGTAATAAAACATTTTTTTAAAGCTCGTCAATTTTAATTACATATGTCTTAAATTCCACGTTACGAATTCAATCTTTGCCACTATTATTTGCATCGAAAGCATTAATTTAGCCATCGATCTGACCGAAACAGCAACAATCCGACCTACAGACCAACATGCACCAGATTAATATCAATAGATGGACCCAAAAAATAACTGGCAGCAGCAGCAGTTCGTTGATCTACCACATCGGAAAAAAAGAAGAAATCTATTACGGTGTATCTTTTGGTGGAGTCAAGTATCTAAAGTGAAAGAAAGACAAGAAGTTAATTGGCCGTGGAGTAACTAAATGTAGCAACATATTCACTATCATCCTGAAACATTTTGTCATCTGATGAATAGCTGTACATGGTGATGTAGTGTAGGCAAATCTCTTTTACATTAAATCGATAGGCTCCATCGAAAAATTCCTAATTATCTGTACCCAAGCTACAAAAGTTCAGATACACGTTAGATGGACTTGATGAAATGCATTGAGCGAAAGGAGGAATGTGATGGTGAAAGAAGTTAAGAAACTGTAAGTGCACACATGCTGGCGGTACATGCACGCAAGTATCTGGTGGATGCAAGAACAGATATTTCGATGACGATTAATATGCGGAAGATAGAGATTGTTTGTTATCGATTGGAATTATTAGTGGAATGATTAATGCACTGGAAGCGATAATTTATCTACGGAACGAGTTGAGCTTTGGTGTGCAGTAAAAGGCGGTAATTTGATAATTGACTGGGCATCAATGATTTCGAACAGAGATTAATGTTCTAGGATGAGCGTTATTATAAGTCAGTAACTGTACTGATTCGTGCGATTGCACTAGCAGTGAAGATTATAAATGGGAAAATTGGTATGGAAACACCAGTTAGAGATATGAATGCAAAACGGAAGTGTAATCTACTATTTATTGACTGATTTCCGGATAAATCAAACAATATTTCATTGCTAGCTTCAAATGGAAATTACATCTCACATTTATCAATTATAACTATATTTTCTTTAAAATTAGTTTTTGATTATCACTGATCGTACTTTGGTTATCATTCCTGTCTCATTTTTAAGGCTATGAGGACGAATCATGGCAGTAGCGTGTAAATCCACCTAAAGGTAGCATTTAGTTCTAGCTTTAGAGAGTTTTCTGGGGTCATTAAAGAAATCACAAATATGCTTATTAACAAATCAGTTAACCCAAACATGAGACTTTTCAATCGGAAAATTTCTGCGATAAAACAACGTATCAGCTTGTTCTTAATTTTTGGTATTACATTCAAGAAATTTGCTCAGTTTATTTTTCAGGCTGAATTAAGTTTTTTCTTCAACTTGTATTTCGTTTTACATCAAATTTTTTGGCGGCTTGTATAACATGAAGGCCTATAAAGATAGTTTAAATCCATGATCTTCCAAGGATACGGTTGGACAATATGTGGCTACATACCCATTACCATACACACTGAGTAGGTAACTCACTGCAATGCAATTAAGATGCCAGTATTATCCTTAGTGCATGCCCTATTCGAAAATTACTGGTGGAAACGCGATCTACAGGGCCCATACCAAAAGTAATAGGACTGTTTTTATTTTAAAAAAAATATTGAAGATATGTTCACAATTCCTTAATATTCTTCGAAATAACACCCTTGGGCAGCTACACACTTAGAATAACGCTGCTGCTATTTGCCGTACACCCTCTGGAAGTCAGCTTCGGGGATGCCTAACCGATGCTGCTTTAACTTTCTGAATCGAGTCAAACCGATGTCCCTTCAGGTGTCTTTTCATGCTTGGGAATAAAAAAGGCAGGTGAAGTCAAATCGGGACTGTAGGCGGAGTGCGCCAATGTGGCGACGCTGCATCGGGCCAATAGTTCCCTTACGACGAGCGCGCCATGGCACGACGCATTGTCCCTACCATCTTTATATTATTTGTGCCATTTAAAAACACTGGAGCGTCTCATTGCAGTATCCCCATAAGTCTACTTAACCATTTGTATTGCCTTACTTGCCAATAGGCAAATAGGAAATATCCCGAGTTTGACATAAAACTTTATCGAATATCGCTGCTCCAGATTTTGACTCATTTTGTGCATCGGCAACGACAAAAAACAGGCTTCACAATAACCAATGTCTATACTCAACTAAAGTCCGTAGGTGACTGGGGATGGTGTTTTTCTGTTGCTAAGTGTCTCCTCCATCTTGTCCAATCAGTCAAACTCTCTTCCACAGAAAATCAGTCCTACTAATATTGGTATTGACCTTGTACCTAAACTTCTAACGATAAATGAGATACCGCGTAACTGTTAATTTGCAGCCGCACGTGCGAAATCCACGAATTTAGACAATAACTGCGCTACTCAACATAGGTAGGTGTCGATCTGATTTGAAAACAAAACCACCCATGCTGTGGACATTATACCATAACGATGTTCCAGGTTTTCGCCGAAGTCAAAGACAAGCTTTATTTTCAAGGTCCCGTTAGCACCAATCAGACCGCGTAAGACTGAAAAAGACTTCAATCATTAAAATTGAAATGCAAGATAAATACCAATCATTAAATTTATCGCTTAAACGGTTTCAACTCGACACCTGCCATTTTGACGTGCACAAAATAAGGATGGCGTAAACAAACTTTTGAACTTAGGGTGCGTTCAAAAATACGTAACTTAATTGTTTAGCGTCCTCTTTTGATGATTGATATGATAAAGATTGGACCACATTTTTGAATAGGTGAAAAAAAGAATAGACTAGAAATTAATTTTTTTTATTTAAAAAGCCAAATATTCTCTCTTCCGGTATGGTCGCTATCAGAGGAAATTTATAGAAAAGTTGATGTTATTTTTATCTAATTGGTGGTCATACTTATATTTAAAGCAAAGATTAATTGCAATGAATTGAAACAGTCAAACAATGAAACAAAATCAAGCTCAGAAGTTAGAATTAAATGAAGTTAAATTTGTAGAAAAATATATTTTGGATCGAAACCTAGTTAAACTGACTAGATATTCGTTATTAATAATTGATTCCATCTTCACAAAATACTACGTGTGTTTTTTTTTAAACAAATCGCTGAGGAATACCGAACGATTACGGTCGAAAATCGATTCCGAATCCAAATAAATATATACAAAGTTAAAAGGTAGATATTTGTGCCACTACTTATAATTGCTCATTAATGCAGATTTTAACCTTCATATTATGTTTTTTTATATATGCAAACTATTTGCATTGTTGTGGGTGAAATGATTAATTTTAGGATTCCAGTAATTCCGGTTAAAATGTATTCCAACCCATTTGAAGTATAATAGCATCAAAACTATAAAAAGTACTACTTTAAACTTGATAACCATCAAATGAACTAGTTTTTCACTTTTAATAAAATACAAACCGATTTCAATACCGAACCGAAAATCATCTTTTGTTTCCATAAACGAAACAAAAAAATATATGAAGAACAGCACAAACCACAAATGAAAATTTCTAAAAGAAATTAAAGTTCAGTTATGCTTTGTAACTATGAAATCTGACCGAACTACGTCACACTACACGTTTTCAAAGTTATTATTTTCACATTTAGTGAAAATAAGCGCAGCACTCACACAAGACGATCCCCCCGAAAAAATAGTTGGAAAAATCTACGCTCTGCAAACAATAATTTTAATGATAGCACCATTAAAAGTTGAACAATGATGGTGTTTTTTTTTGGTTGGTCGACATTATAAGACGATCATAAAAAGATATTCTTCGCTGTTATCGTTTTAAGTGCTTATTGTACCTTTTATTATATTGTACAGCTCGAATTAATTCATCTGCACCACGAACAGTACCTTTGTAAATACATAGATACATATATTTGAAATAGTATCTTTTTTAGGCGTTATATGAGGATTTAATATCAGACTTGGATTGAAGAAGTGCTTGACGAGTGCGTGCTAACAAAAACTGGTAGATTGAACAATTATCTGTTGTCTTCATGGTTTCAAAGTGTGATGATGAGGTTTTAATTTGAATCGTGATGGATTCGAAGTTAATCATCACACAAGGCTTTAATAGCAGTTAAATTTTTAATAATGTGATTAGCTTAATAGATTGCTTCAATAAATGTTGCGTAAGATGGCTTTAAGATGAGTCATAATGATTTTATGACTGTTTTGTGGTGGTGATGCAATGACTTTCCACTATTTGAGTGAGTTTCAATTGCATTTTCAGTTTGAAAATCTTTTCACTTCAAACATAATCTTACTTGCATGACCATCGTCCAATGAGATTAATTAAGTTGGACCTTGCTTTAATTATAATCCATAAAAGTCATGGTTGGATTATCTTCTGCGATTGTATATTATACTATTTGTTCAGTAAAATTTAGATTTTATACATTTTTCAATGCTATCGTGAACATTTACAAATGAAATTGTGGTAAAAACAATCAAGTTACTGCCTTAAGTCTTTCGTTCTTAAGCTCGTCCTGCAAACAACGAATTGGAAAAAAGTGTCTATATTAACAAAAAACTTAAATTATTAAAATTATTTACTGGTGATGAGTTGATTTATATTTAATTTCAATAAAAGAATCGTTGTTGAAGCCAAAGACCTAGGAAACATCTTGTACTCACTCACACTTTGTTTTTCAAATAGCCCCCAAAAAGGAGTCCAAAGGGATCAAATCTGTAGATCTGGGTGGCTCAGTGTCGCCTCTTTTTCACATCTGGCGTCCAGGGAATTTTCGTTGCTAAAACTCAATTGTTTGATTTGCAGTGTTGCATGGTGCACCGTCTTGTTGAAACCAGTAACCGTCAAGTCCTTTTTCACGTATTCGCGGCCAGACATAAAGGGGTCCACTGATATCAGTTTCCAGCAACTGTCTCGTTTTCTCTGAAGAGATAGGGCCCAATGATGGTTTTGGCGCAAACGCCGGCCCTAACAGTCACTTTTTGATCATGCCATGACATAAAACGCCATGTGGATTCTCCGTTCTCCTAATGCGGCAATTCTTCTTATTAATGCCGCCAGATAGTGTGAAATTGATCTCGTCAGTCATTAGAACTTTCTTCCAAAAATCAAGTTCAGTGTCCACGATTCGAACAACTATTTGGTCGTGTTCCAAGCCACGTAGACGGTCTGTCGGCAACATTCTTTGTGTTAATTGCACTTTATGAGGAAACAAATGCAAATCAACCTTCAAAATTTGCCGCATAGTGGTTCCACTGACGCCAAAATGTTGAGTGCGGCGACAATACGACACTTTTAGGGTTCTGGGAAAACGCTCACTGTGACAGCTTCAACCATTGATGAACGGCACGATGACGATCTCCCACTGTCCCGTGCTCAACAAAATTCGACACGAAACGACGAATAGTGTTGTCAGACGGTGCCTATTGGCCACGATATTTTCGACGGTACGCATGTTGAGTTAAAACAGAACGACTATTCTCGATGTACATCGTCATTATTTCGGCACGTTGTTTCGGTGTGAAGCGGTTCATGGTTCAAATTGTACTAAACTGCCGTTTCAAAAACATGTCTCATCGAATCAATCGGTTTGACAAATGTCAAAGTTAGTAAGTGTTTACATACCGACACAAAAGATGGCGCACCCTGTATGTGAGCCGATTCCTTGCTTGGTATTTCATGCATATAAAATCCTAAACATATGAATGCAGGGTTTGTTGTATTAAGGATATGCGGACAATGTAGGCAGCATATACTGGAGAGGCAAACGATTTATAGAAGACTGCAAGTATTTTAAATTTTGCCGATGACATAGTCTTAATTATCAGGAATGCTAACTTTCTCCATGGGATAATTACTAAGCGAAATGCGGCCAGTGATCGAGTAGGGGTGAAAATTAATCTTAGCAAAACGAATGTCTTGTACAATGAGCTAGCGACGGAAAAATATATTAAAGTAGGTGACATTATCCTGGCAACAATGAATGTCTAAATATTCCTAGGTCAGTAAATATTTAAGGTTGGGGTCAATACTTCCGGAAAAAGATAGAAAAATTAAGCTGGTTTGAATTATGTGCACTCAAAATTTCATCATATTCAGTCCAAACATGTCGATAAGTCTAAAAACAGGAGTCGTTAACCAGTCCATCTGCCCAGTTATTGCCTATGGGTACGAGACTAAGATTATAATATATATTATTAGAAGCTATTTAACAATCATAAGGTTCCAGATCGATCAGCGAGCATTGGCAAGGTGCATATTAGGAGCAGATTGGAAAGCTTGGAAAGGGATAAAAGTGTGCGAGACATCTAGCTTGGAAGATAGAGAACTGGTGGTCTACGAGAATATGCAACACAGTTTTACGAAGAGAAAAGACATAAAAATACCAAAGACACGTCCAAACCCAAGATGGAACTACGACTTCTAGAAGCAAAGACGCATAGCTTGATCCTTATTGGCAAGCAACCATCAAGAATGAGCACACAAAGGAGGCTACTACATTAAAAAATAGTTGATTAAGCCAAGACTAAAGACAACATTGATCAGGTTACTGTCTTAAGTCTTTTGTTTTCAAGATGTTTTAATCGTAAAGTTGAACGTTACCACAAAACAATTATGAAATTAATCTAAACGACATTCAAGAAAGGATTTTAAGCTAAAAAAATTATCCTAGAAAATATTGACTGAGATTGACTTCGAGATTCTATTTTAAAACGATTAAAAATAAAATGACTCAAAATTATTGCAAAAATGTCTCCTTCGTGATATTTTCGATGACCTCTTCGAACTGATCACCTCACAAACAAACAAATAACAAATATACAAAAAAAAAGAGAAAACCAAGAAAATCATGTACAAAATTAAGTGTTTGAATCGTGAGTGGCAACAATGGAAAGTATCAGGTCAATCCGTGAAAAACCCTCATCATTCAGCATCAGCAAATCCAATTAGACATCTATGAATTGTGCAAATTATTTGCATATTTTTCATCTTCATTTTGTTACAATATGCGCGAAATGATGAAGACTAAGTGATTTTGCTTGGAAGTAAAATTTGTTTTGGATTTGTTGGTGTCGTTTTCACTGAAATTAGTGAACATATAGCCAAAAAAAATTTAAGTGAGAATAAGCCTCATTAGTGGATTTAGAAGAGTGATACGCGGATGGTAGGAAAAAAGAAAATAATAATTAGTCAAATGAGAAGGTCATATGGTTTGGAATTTAGTGCCAAGGGTATGACTTGGCTGGAAATGAGAATTGTTGAAAAGGAGAGTTCGTGTAATTTTAAAGGCATACTTTTGATGAATCATTTATCATGAAATCAGGTTTCATTATTAATTACTTTTATAATTAACAGTCACGAAAAATAACGCTCTGAACTCATTCATCAAAAACGCTACATATTTTATCTAAATTTTCTTGTGATTCTTATGCATCACTACTTAAAAATCTTGCATCCAAAACAATAAAAAAACTGCTTCCTAAACAAGTACATTATACATCATTTCTTCAATTTTTTCCAGTTCACATCTAAATCCTTCCATAAAAATTGGATATCTAATTTTATTGTAATTTAACTGATTAGCCAAATTGTACGTCTATCTCATGAGATTCAGGTCACACGATAGAAGCATTGTTAGAATTGCAACGAAAGAAAATACATACAATAATCCGTTATGAAAATATGAAATTTAAAAATGGTATCACATGTGAAGTTCATTGTGCAGGAAAATGCGAATCAAGAAAATAATTGGGGAAATTTAATGAAATCTAAATATACGAATTCAGTGAGATTTAAGTTGTTGAGTTTACATTTTTTCTTCTCGGAAGATTTTCATACACATTAAAATGATTTGCTTTCCAGTACGGAATGTGAATGGAGCTCGTGAAAATTTGCCTATTAATATAAAAAATATGAAATTTTCTTTTATGCTTGATGTTGTGCCGCGAAAAAATAATGAGGCAGAAAAATTGCAGACGATAATGAATTATTATTCACGGATTTTCGGAAATTGGGTACTTACTTATTATTGTGTGTGCATGCTCAGCAATATTCATGAAAATTTGAATGGTATTTAAGAGGAAATTAAAGGAAATTAAGAGAAATTCATGATGCGAATGTAATAAGCGTGAAATATGGTTGCAGAGCCACATTTTTTTATATGATTAAAGCACACCAAAACCGCACATTCTTCAATTATGGTTGAAGAAATTTAAAGGGTTACGATATTCAAAAAAAATTAACAAGAAGAAAGAAAAAGGTATTATTTTGAAATTTTGTACATGTACATGTTGATTGGTACTTTGGGTGTCCAAAAATATTTTTTTTAGATTTTTTTATTGTTATTTTACCTATAACAAATTTTTTAAAGGTGACTGAATCATCTAGAGGAAAAAGCAAAATGCCAAATTAATTCTTGTTTAAGAGCCTAAGTCTGAATCGAAATGGTTTTTTCATTGGAAAATAACAAAATGGCGGACATTTTTTTAAAACCTATTTTTGATGGTGGAAAATTGAGTGAAAATCGGAAAATTTTATACCGATCATATTGATTACGCTACCGGCTATAGCCATATATGTATACAACAACATGATAAAAAAAAACAGAGTGATCGGTTGAGAAGTTTTTTTTAAATCGTGTTCGCCAGCTTAAAAACACGAATTCAAGAAAATCGCGTTTACTTTTGTTTTACGAATTATGAAGCACCTTTCTAATAAATTATTCGAAGTTAAATCTTCGTATATTGATTTTAAAATTTCCTGAGCCTCTTGATCTCGAGGTGGACCATGCTTATACTTTCGTACAGTGGAGCGTCAAAAATGCTGTCTCCCGGCATCATCGCTATACATGCTTTTTTTTGATTTTTTGAGGGGGAGTATAGTATTTTATTGATTTATTTTTGCGTTTTTTTTTATTTAATTTATTCAACAGTAGAACTCTTCAAGAGTATTCAGTTGAAATTTTGGGCCAATTTGAGAAAAACTGACAGAGCTGCAGGATTTTGAAATTCTGATCTTCGACGCGCTATAAACTGTTTCTCTTTTTTTAAACGCGTTTTTCCAACACCTATGCTTTTTCAAAGTCCCAAAATCTATTTACCCGATTCTTTTCAAATTTTGCACTTATTCTGTACACAAATTATGAGGTAACCACATCGAGGTATTCTATTTTTAATGATTATATTTTTTATAATGACAAATTTATTGATTTTTTAATAGTTTTTTTTAAGATTCGTTTTATTTGCTTAGAATTGATACTAAAAATTGAAAAATCGTTCAAAAAATACATTTTGACGTGGTTATCTCAGGTAACCCATAAACTTACGGAATGTTTTTGGTTTTTTGTCATCAGATTGTCGAATGATGAAAACTACTTTTTTCTCCGGTGTCTACGAAAATTTGCTGTTAGTCGCTCAATAATCAATATTTTTGGACCAAAGCTTTAGAGAATACTCTTAAATAATTATATTATTATGAACTTTGTTCAGAAAATATTTCATATTTATAGTATTTTTTAAAGAAAATCTTAAAAAGTGTACAATTAATCATACTCGCCCCCCCTAAAGAACCATAAATTCATAGCATATCATTCACAACTATGTGAAAATATAGTTACAATCTGGCACCAGTTTTTGTACATCAATAAAAAATAGATTATCTGAAAAAGGATTGTCAGTAAAGATTTATGTCGAATTAGATTTAAAATGCTGTAACAAAAGAAGGTTCATCACTGAAGAATTTTGCAAGGGAAAGAACTGAAGAAACCCTTAATAATGTTCATGTAGCAGAAACAGGGGACTGAAATCGAAGCAGAATAGTACGAAACCTTGTGACAAAACTGTAGTACTTTATTTAATTCAGGCATTCACAGTGTATTGAAGAGACAGTGTACAAAAACCAAATGGGAAAATTAAATGCTTCTCTGTTTGTTTGTTTATATGCTTCTCTGTTTGAATGAAATGAAAACTACTTGTGGAACATTTTGGGTGGTCATAAGAACCATCGTCCTATGCATTAAAAATGGATAGAACGAGATAGTATTTAGATTTCTGGGCTAGTTATTAAATTGATCATTTTCGTCATAACTCAGTTTTAGAGTCATGTGAAGGATACACTCTTGTATCAAATACTTTTTAGTAGCATTAATTAATTCATTCCTCATGGTTCACAGTTTTAAATGTAAGTTTAATAATTGCATTACCAACTATCACAATCACAGTTGTTTAATAATTATAAAAAAATCCACGAAAACCCCAGAAAGCAACAGTATCTCCCCGAATCGTGTTCATAAACTGTAGCATGGCAAGGAATCATCAACAATACAAGCCATACATCTTCAGTTCAAAAAATCTTCAAAATCTTATAAATTCCACACCAATAGCCGCAAAAATTAGCACCTATAGATATAAATTCAGTTTTTTTCCACCACCAAATCATGGCACGTTCATAAAATAATCGAGTCTGCATTTATGAGTAACATCCAATAACAATTTTTTAACAGTTTTCCATTCATTATTGCCTCTGCAAGACAATAACCGAAGAACCATCACAAACAGTTAGAGCATGCAAAACAAAAACTGAACACAAAACCAAATAGATACTATATTGATTCTATCTGTTTTTCCAAAATGAAAAAAATTGTATCTTCTCCAACTCGAAAGATAGATGTGCAAAGAACATTTCGGTATTGAAACGTCTTAGTAAAACGATTGCGCCTCAACTTGAAGTTCAGAACGCGAATAACAATAGATGAGGTTTGCAGTAAGAAAGCCATCAGTAAAAAAATATGAACCGTATAGCGATTAATAATTAGACGGTTTATATTTTTTTTTGAATCGTGAGGTGAATGTTCAGATATTTCGATGCGTTACGTCTTGCGGATGGCGAAAATCATGGCTCTGTGCAATGCAGGATTAAAGAAATAGGTGGTGGTAGATATGGTAGACACGAATGATGGCAGGCACGTCTTCGCGGGTGGTTAATTATTTTATTGGACTTGTAACGCTTAGTTCCACCCACAGCTTGTAATCAAGAGCATCATCACCACTTTCTCCGCGTTTCATGCTGGAAAGATGAAAGTAAAGCACAAAGGGGACACACGAATGAGATAGTATCTTTATTATGTGAAATGAACAGTTTCGATATTAACAAAATTTTAAAACCTCATTTGTTTTCAGCTGTCTTAACCCTTTATCCTTAAATTATATTTTGAAAAGTCCAGTATACTGCAAATGTCCAAAAATTTACTAACAAAATTTAATTCTTTGTATAAGTCAATAAAGTTCAATTTAAAATAGAAAAGAATTTTAGGAGCTGTTTTGATTGTACATAGAATATTTTAAATACAGTTTGTGCACTTCATCCAATTTATGGGTTTATTCCAGCTTATTGGAAGTTTACCATCTTTTACGGAGGCTCTAACGAAAAGTGAACGAGAGGAGTGAGCCCAGAAAAGCATACCGAACGAAAAAACGAACGGAAGTTTGTCTTAAAATTCAAAGTGAGAACAATACATAGCAATGATGTGCAAATATAAGAGTAGAGCGGCTGGTCCAGTGAGCAGAGCGTCCGACTCTTGCTCTCGAGGTAGAGGGCTCAAATCCGCACTTCCTCTTTTTTAAATTACTTTAAGTAACCTTGTGTAAATAAAAGCAATTAAAACTTTTTGGATTTGTCACATAAATTCCTAAATTTTTCCTGCATTTATCTATATCAAACTTTTTAACTTTAACATAATCATTTGTAAAACGAAACTAAACTTCCCACCGGACACTTCCAGAAAGCCGCATTTTTTTGAAATTATTCGAATAAAAAAATCAACGTATCAGATTGGAATACTTCCTCTACGCATTATTGCAAAGGAAACTGAATTTTTCAATGCTTTTAATTTTAATAATGAATATTTGAAGATCGAAACAATATCTGTTAGTGTTCTTTGAAGCATGATTGCATTTTAATTATTATCTTTATATTGTAACCCCTAAGTTTTTACAATGCTTATTAATTTCATATTAGACCTAAACTCAAGTTTTAATAATACAAAGCATCTTTGAATATTATTTTTGTCGTGCATGATACCAACTTTTTTTGGTCCTAATTTTTATATACAAATAGACGTGCTAAATATTTTTTTCTAACTTATCTAATTTATGACTAAATTTCAGGATTTAATCATGACTTTATGCCTAGATTTTTTGAATCCAAAATTCGTTATACAAAATCTAATAATTTTTTCTGTGCACCATTGCGTAGAAACGTAAAATACTAAAGTTGAAGGTTTTTAAACACGAAAATTTTGTGGATTGCGCACTTAAATTTTCAACGTGTTGTTTTTTCGAAATAGCGTTTTTTGACCTGTTTGACACGATTTCGAAAGATCTATGTTACCGGTTAGGCTGAAATTTTTAATAAGTATTCAGCACATGTGTAGTTTCAGCTCCTACCAGATTCACAATTTTTTCACGAATTTTTAACGATTAAACAATTTAACTGCAAAAAGGGTAAAAAATTGAAAAATTCGCCATTTTGTTTTTTTTTTGTCCAAAATGTTTAATTCTACTACGGGCTATAGCCAATCAATTATATTGCAACATGCCATTTGGATTTTGTGTTTCAGATGCTCCAGTGAGGAGATATCATGTTAACCAGTTATTTGGGTGCCTCCGTGATAGCCGCCATTTTGTAAATAAAAGTGGAAAAGAAAATTCTAAAGTTCAATAGTTGCTTGTTGATTTACAAAAGTTTGATACCATTTAAATGAATATTTATATTTAAAAAAATTATTGAAATTTGGTTCAAAAGACCCAGAATGCCCCCTTAATATTAAAAGATTGAATCACAGATGATTGTAACACTTGACTCAATATAACTTTATGAAAAATTGTTAAAAGTATCACTTCATGTTCAAAAACTATCAAACAAACACAACAAAAAAAATATATGTATTTTCAGCCCCATTTTGTGCAAAAAACAATTACAATGGATATTTTTTAAATACCACTCTATAAATTTCAACCTACAATTTGAAAATATATTAAAAACCACTAACAATAAATACTACTTTATAAATTTTACTTTTCCATTCAAAAATACATTAAAAACAACTGACAATAATTAAAAACAAACAAAAGACAACGATAGAAATCAACGTTGCATCACAAATTTTGTATGTTCAAGCTAAACTTGATAGCATTGTATCTAAACATGAGTTAGACATGTTTGCTGAACTCCAGTAGAAAGCAAAAAAAAATTATCAAAAAATACCTAATGACTAACGTAAGAAATTGTTTTAAAGTGTAAACCTTGAATTTGTCGTTTGCTATTGTTCGGTTTTCTTAACAAATTTTAGACAACAATTGTAGACACGATAAATAAAAAAATGTACAATGAATAAGGTTTATTATGCACTTTTATTCGATTATAATAGAGTTTTTTGTAGTTTGTGTACGAGATACTCGATTTAAGGAAAGCATTTTATAAGCAAAAAATCAAGATAGTGACAAAGAAAATTGATGAAACTAGGACGACATCAAATCTGTATTCATTTTACTTTGTTTAATTTCTTTAGTTTTCAATCATGTTAAGATTTATGGTTGATATTTTTTGAACTATTTGGGAACCTGGCTAAATCATCCAGTCCAAAATTATCTCTTTATTCGGCAAAAAAAAACAGTGGTCTCCTTATTGCGGTCTAGCAAACAAACAAATTTTTAGCCCGCCCAGTTTTCCAGCCAAAACAGTTTCATTTTAAGATCACTTGGTAGCTTCATTTGTGGACCAATCCAAAATGCTAGTAACTAATTTAACTGCTGTTACATATATATATTATCTAACATCTAACGGCGTGTAACTTCCTGCATCTAATGATTAATCGATTCTAATAACGATTTTTTTTTCGTAAGTCGTTCTATTGATTTTTCGATCACGTTAGCACTCCAACTGGAAAGACCCAAGATTCCTTCTGGATGCAGTACCCATTTTAGATTCATTTTAAAGATACAAAACTCCTGCATAGCTTGCCCTCTGCAATCCAGCGTCAACTTACCTAAATTATCTTCCGATCGTGGAGTACCGTAGGTTAAATCCACAGTCAACAAGACGAGCATCATCGCCGAGCTCAGATAAATCTTACACATTTTGGAATTGCCTATATTAGATAGAAACACTCGTGACACACTAGAACACTTCATTTTCCGTTGAGAGGAGTCTCGTTGGCACACACTATCGGGACTTTTATTAACCGAAAATTTTTTGAATTCTGCAAATTTTATATCCTAGAACGTTTAGCACGTAGCGTCGTATCAAACTATGGTACAAGAACGTTAAAGTATCTATGGTAGAAGAACTGCAAAGTATCTTTGCGGAGCTTAAGACTTTTTTGATTGCCAATTCGGTTTCTTTGATTCTTTTATGTTCTCTACTATTATTTTTCACTTGGATCCGGAGGATTTTTGCACAAGATTGTCGAATAACAGCGTCCGTGTCTTCGTCGTTAGAAAAGATTACACCGGTTGTGAAAACTGAGGGTACCGTTTCTACCCACGACCAGTTCCAGACTGCACCATCCGAAGACTCACCTGAGCTGTAGACGTACTTACCTTGGCATGGTGCGAAATTTTTCTTTTCAACTCTTTCTTCATCTTCCATCTGCAATATTGCTGGTGCTGCTAATATGTTGCTGTTGCTGGTACGCTGATGCGCTCTGCAACTTTGTGCTTCTTCGGTACGGCGTGGATCGTTGAACACATGAAAGATACATTGGCGACACTAGGCAGCAGGCTAGAGAGCTAGCACACGTCCGTCCATGCAACCGGTGGAGGTGTAATAAATTTTTGTTTTGTATCTATCATATATGGATGCAGTTAATCTACGATTGGGATGTGAAGCCTGTTCTGGATGGACATCAGGAAATTCCTTTTAATGTGATTATTCCACAAAAGAAAACTGTAAGTGTAAGTGTGTTGCAACAGCTTAGGGAATATTTATATATAAAACATAGAGTTTAAGAAAAATGGATAGTTTTTCCAAAACTTATATGGGTAATATTTTTTTTTTATATTTAACTTTGGACTGGAGCAAGAAATTGTTTTAAAATTGAAATCAAAAACTAAATAAAATGGTTTTCGTCTTTCGTTTATCCAGCGACAATGAAATATCCTTTAAATCATGAAAAAATATCTCGGTTTCAAAATAAATGAACTCATAATCACGGTCTTTCTTTCACTATATCCAAAAAACGTTCATGGAGATAAAGGAGTTGAATGAGCTTATTCGAAAGAAGAAGATGAAACGAGATCAAACTAGAAAATAACGAGAATAAATTATAGGCTCCTTTAAAAACAATTGCTAAGAGTGCGAAAATGCAACAATTTCCTAATGGTGAGATGAAAAGAACACCCGAACGAGATTCATTCAAGGCTTCATTTTAACAGGGTGCGCCATCTTTTGTGTGGATATGTCAACTCTCTCTCTCTCTCTCTTTGACATTTGTCAAACCGATTGATTCGATGAAACATGTTTCTGAAACGGCAATTCAGTATGATTTGAACCATGAATCGCTTCATACCGAAACAACGTGCCGAAATAGTGGCGATGTACATCGAGAATAGTCGTTCAGTTGTTTTAACTCAACGTGCTTACTGTCGAAAATATCCTGGACAACAGGCACCGTCTGACAACACTATTTGTCATTTCGTGTTGAATTTCGTTGAGCACGAGACAGTGGGAGATCGTCATCGTGCCGTTCATCAACGACCAAGACGTTCCAATGAACGGGTTGAAGCGGTCAGAGTGAGCGTTTTCCAGAACCAAAAAGTGTCACCGCGTCGCCGCGCTCAGCATTTTAGCGTCAGTGGAACTACTATGCGGCAAATTTTTAAGGACGATTTGCATTTGTTTCCTAATAAAGTGCAATTAACACAAAAAATGTTGCCGACAGACCGTCCACGTTGCTTGGAATACGGCCAACCATTTGCTCGAATGGTGGACACTGATACTGAATTTTCGGAACAAAATTCTGATGACCAACGAGGCCAATTTGACACTATTTGGTGGTGTTAATGATCAGAATTGCCGCATTAGAAAAACGGAGAATCCACATGGCGTTTTATGTCATTGCATAACCAAAAAGTGACGGTTTGGGCCGGCGTTTGCGCCAAAACATCATTGGGCACTATTTCTCCAGAGAAAATGAAACAGTTGATGCAAACAGATATCGGTGGATGTTGGCTCATTATGTCTGCTCGCGAATGCGTGAAAAAGGACTTGACGGTTACTGGTTTTACCAAGGCGGTGCGTCATGCCACACTGCAAATCAAACACTTCAATTCAGTTTTTGCAACGAAAATGGGTTATTTGAAAAGCAAAGTGTACGCCAGCAATCCTCAGAGCCTGACCGAGCTCAAGGCAAACATTCGTGCCGAAATCATCGCTATAACACCCGAGATGCTCGAAAAGGTAATGGAAAATGCAGGAAAAACAGCCAATTTTTTTCGCCAATAAAGGTGGCCACTTGATTGATGTATTCAAAAAGTATAAAAAATATACGCAAAGGACCAAATTGAATAAAAATTCCTTATATATAGAAATCGGTTTGTTTGTTTTCAAAGTCAGTAATTGTTTACATACCGATCCGAAAGATGGCGCACCCTGTATAATGGAACCCAACAACTTATTATAGGATACTGCATTAATTATATAACAAATTGATTTAAACATTATCAATTAAATTTCAATTGTGTTGACCTGGAATCCTACAAGCATCTAACATTGATCAGTTATGACAACAAATCTAAATACCACAGCCAAACGCAGCTCAAATAAAACCAAACTGCCCTCTTCAATTCTGGGCCATTATAAAAGAATTCCCAAAAATCAAATGATGGTCTTGATGGCGATGTTGTTGACTCTCCAAACATCCAATAAGTTAAAAATTATTGGCCTCTGACAGTGCAACTACAGTTCTCAATCGTTTCTTCTGTTTCGATCAGAAACTTAGAATAGACCACAGCCGGGGGTACGTACAGAATCCAATGAGGAGCTTCTTCGTGTTGAGTTGTTGTTGTTGTTGATACAATGGAAAGTTCGACCTTCATTACTTTCGCGTGAGCAATTATCTACTAAAATGTATCGATGAATCATTGTACAATGTAGATTTCACCGTGACTACGTGAAACGGCGTGAATTACTAAGAGTGAATCGGCAATGAGCAACTTTGATGACCTCAGGGTGGCATGGCTGGTCATCATTTATCTATGAAGAAAAAATTAGAGCGCATACTTGAACGCATATGTACATTTGTAATTTCTCTACGGACAAGATATATTCCACCGGAATACAACATGCACAACATTATGCAAACATCTTAGAAATGTAAATCCATGATTCGGCAAGATGGAAAAGATTGCTACCGTGTGGAAGCCGACTTTCTGTTGAATTAATTAAATCTTTTCTGACTTAACATTTTCTTCGGTGCATTCGAACTTTTCTCCAGACGAACAACTTTTAGATGCATGTAAAACATGAGTGTCGTGAGCTGTGCTGGCATTCATTGATGCTTTGGTGGAATCTTCATTTGATATGCTAATGACGAGGCACACTATCTTTGGGTTTAACGACAAGTACCAGCGACATGACAACTATCCATTAGCTTCCTTTTTGCCCTAAGTGCAATTCATCCTTGTATGCTTGTCTGCAAAGTTTCGAGCAACTAATCATTGTCAATTATTAGCTTCCATCTATGATTGAATTCTGAATGCCCTGTAAAAGACTTTCCATCCAGAAGCTAGCAGATAAGTGACGGTGATTGTATGGCGAGGATCGGCTAGAAGACATGCAAAGCGGCATGGGGAGTTGATCAATCGGCGGGCTTGGGTAATTAATGCATGATGATGATCCGTGTAATCGTAATGTGGTCGCGGCTGAAGAATGGATAGTCAGTTGACATTCAAGATTGGTTAGCGAATCGCTTTCAAACTAGCAGCAAGAAAATTAAAGAAACAAGTATTAATTTGATCTTGATGGCTATTGAAACAAGTGCCAACAGGTGAGAAGTTATTTTTCAACATGTTTTTTTCTTCCAGAACCTAGTCACTATTTGTCCTTACTATGATACACCATAAGTTACACAAGACTTCTTAATTTCAATTTTCTTAAAGCTAACAACCCTGATTTCAATATGGCAATAACGAGCAATGCGTGGTACCTTTTTGCTACAATTAATAGGAACAACCTTTCAAAGGAAATATTACGGACCAATTAGAGAGGTGGTTTGCTAGTCCTGATTTGCATGTCGATCTTCATTAATATGACTGAAAATCTTCGAGAAATTGACTCTCTTTTGTATTGTTACAACCTGGTGAAAAATCATATTCAGATTCTGTTGTTAACTTCCCAGTATATGGGAAGTTCTTGTAATCGCCTCGAAAATCGAAATTGAAATTTTCAACATTTCTTTACGACTTGAGGTCTATAGTATATAAAGTGTTTTTAGAAAGGGAGATGTGTGTGTGTGTGTGTACGTATGTACGTCGGTACGTTCGTGGACAGTTTTTTCTACGAGCATAACTCACGTAAACAAAGTTGTATCGACTTCGCTAAGGTGTTAATCAAAGCGTCTTTGCAATTTTAAGAGCTGATTAGTTTTTGGAAAACTTCGGTCGGGGGGGTTTGCTGTTTTGCCCGTTTGAAGGTCATTTCTGTCATGCGCTATATCTCACGAACCAAACATACGATTTCCTTGAACAAGGTGTCAATCGACGCGTATTGACATTTTTTGTAATTCTATCAAGTTTCTAAAGAATTTCTTGCAGCGGTTTTTTAATTTTTTATAAAAAAGTGCAAAAAATTGGGTTTTTTTCAAAAACAATAAATTTTTAACCTTATTTTTAAGTCCAAGTAATCAATATTTATAAAATTGATATACTCCAAACAATGTTCGTAAAAACAACATCAAAAGTTTTTCTCATGATTACGTAAAAAATTAAATTAAAAATAAAAAGTCATCATGATTTTCAAGGTCATTTTTATCATTCACTATATCTCACGAACCAGATATAATAGTTGCATCATTATGGTGTCAGTAGACGTGTATCAGCATTTTTATGAAGTTTTTAACATTATAAAAATTCTTTTCAGCAATTTTTTTAATTTAATAGAAGAAAATGCGGAAAATTATGGTTTTTTTCATAAAAAAATATTTTTTTTAACTTGATTTGCACTGCACAGTGATACCAGTTTATAAAACTAATACATTCTTATCAGTTTTTGAAGAAAAAGCAGCAAATTTTTTTTCCATAATTATGAAAAAAAACTAAGTTAAAAATAAAACATCATTCAAAGTTACCATGTAAACAGGGTTCATGCGAATGATAACACTTTATATCTTTTATTCTAAAAAAATTGTTGTAAATTCAATCAAAGTTTTAAAATATTTGCATAATTTGAGCAGATTTTTAATAGTTTTTATAGTCTTTTAATTAAAAAAACTGCTTAAATTTTGAAACCAACAAAATTTCAATCAAATTTGCATTTGCGGTATCAACGCTTTTAATGGTAAAATGTTTTGTAGTCAATACTTTGCAAGATCATATGTTTTAAAAAGCTTTCATCGAATAAAAAATTGTAGTTTATAGTAGATTCATTCTTAAGTAATCGTAAGATTTCAATAACCATCATCATTTGTAATACATTTTACTTTTTACATGCAATTGAACCTATTTTTGACTGCATATACAAAAATTTTCAAGACCAAAAAGGCCCCCAACGATTGATCCGCGTGAATATTCAATCTGTCCTCATCGACCAAAAACCTTACGTAATCAATGGACCCTCCCGTAGACGATTTGATTCATATTAACTCATTCCTTTTACTGCTATGAATTCTTCTCATTGTTATTACTTAAAGTAGTAGTATTTTCAAAATTATTATTGTGTTTAATGTTGTTGATGTTTATGTAGATATTACTGGGAAGTTGACCGTGTGGACCTCAAGGGTCGCACCTCGCGACTTGTTTTTAGTTTAGGCCATCCAATTGCGAAGGAACAGTATGTTTCCATGTTTTTCGTTTCATTTCATCTATGATAATTTTGTTGAGTCTATAAACTTTGTTGCGAAATCTTTCGTGTCCATATTTGATATACGAGTACGCACTATAGACAGAATTTTCTAGAAAATTTGTTATGCTTCTTCACATCGTCCTGTTATGCAAATTATCAGAGATTGGCATCCAAGAAGTTGTTGTAGCTTTGATTTGTTTTCTGTGGAATCTAGTGTTGAGGATTCCATTATAAGATCTCTTCTCGTTTTTTTATTAGCAGCCTCCCTTCTCGCATTTCTGGACGCTAATGAACTTAAAATTGAACCTTACATATTGACCTATGATGATTGTCGAAACCTAAAATATATATCGTAATACTTCCTCACATTAATTGTTTTTTGGAAATTTAATGAATTAATTAAACATCTATTAAGCTCAATTAATTTCATAAAAATGTCTTTCACATAATCTATATCACATATTTAAAGAAATACCTTTACAATTTGTAACAATTTTTGAACGATAATAAAAGCTCCAACCGGTCCATATTTTCTTCAAATGTTCTTATCAAATCTGTATATTTTATCGTCAAACATTGTATATTTTCTATATAACAAATTAACGAGCCATCGGGATGCAACGGTTACAAAATAGCATTTAAAATTGACGTAAACTAGCTAGAAAAACTAATAAGCAAGTTAATATATGCGTCGTCTACAAATTTTCCAGTTATAAAGACATTCACACCAGTGTCTGTTCAAAGATAAAAACTTTTTGTCCGTTATTTTAAAGATGCATTTAGATAGAATCGAGTTTGGATCTTAGATACATGCAATCGGAATAGCTTGTCACCAAACAAATATTTATGATAATTAAATGGAATTCGTTTAGCATTATATGCATCTAATGTTGTTGCTTTTGAAGAATTTCTAAGCTATAAAAATGCAACCATTTATATTGTGACCTTGATATGGAACACATTAAATATTATTTAGGACATTGAGCTGGCATTTATTGCTTAGATTTTCAAACTGACTACTAAATGCTGCCATGGATTCAAATTAAAACGTAATTAAATTAGACAGCAAGAAATTTATGATGGAAAGAAAGTCGTTAGCATATTTTGATGAAGGAGAACAGAAGAAGTTTCAAATGAAATCAATCATCTTCCCATCGTCCATCGATAGTTTCACACAGCAGACAACGAGTTTTTCTCATAGTGATTCCGATGTGAAATTTACCAACTAAACAACATTCTGCTTTATCAGACATGATTTTGAACCCTCTGAAGACTCCCAAGAAACTCAGTTCATAAGTTAGGCTGATAACTTTTCTTTTTTTAACCATGACTGAAGCTCTTCCCTCGAGTCAACAAGAAGCCTACAACTCTTGAAAAATACGGTTTTGCATTAATATCCAGGCGATATTCTTGCGAGTGATGTCCTTGCTGTGAGTGCTTTGTCAGTAGCATAAGATAAGTTGGCTAGAAAGCTAAGTTTGTTGTCTATCATCACTTCAAGAGACTCGATGATCTACTTACAGGAGATCTCTTGATTTCTCAGTTTGAAGAAAACACTTAGAATTTCCTACCATTAGTGATACGAACTGTTTTTTTCTTCTGTTCGCCCAGTTTCCAACCCTGGTTGGTTGGTTGGTTGTAGTGGCAGCCCCCTTTGTCAAAAGGCGGCTCACTTAGGCCAAGATAGGCCCATTGTGATACCACATTTTAATAGGGAGCGGCACTAAAACCTGTTGGGTGACGAGAACCATTTCGATTCTCGTATGAATCCGGCAACGCAGCTAATGTTCAAATCAGCTACTTCCGTGAGGCTGTCCAGGAAGGGTGAGCCTAAGGTTTTCATGCGTTTCCTGGACAGTGCTGGGCATTCGCACAGAAAATGTTGGATCGTTTCCTCCTCCTCCTCCGATCTGCAGCTGCGGCAGAAATCGTGGAAAGGGACACCCAGTCTTTCTGCGTGTCTGCCAATGAGACAATGCCCCGTCAGTACGGATACGATGAAACTTAATGTTTCACGGCTCGTGTTGAGGAGCTGCTTGGTGCGCTTTGAGCTTAGTGTGTGCCAAGTTTGCCTGGTTGTCCTGCAGGTTTCTTCCAGCAGCCAGGCCCTATTTGCAGCCTCTGTATAATACTGCTTGAAACTTAGCTTGACGGAGGCCAACGGATGGCCGACTTGGGGTGTTAGTGTATAATCCTGGAGCTCAGTGCCAGCTCTAGCTAGGGCATCAGCTTCGCAGTTCCCAGGTATATCACTGTGACCCGGCACCCAGGAAATAATCACTTCACAGTGAAGCGACATCGCGTTCAGTAGTGTGCGACATTCCATTACAATTTTGGATGAGGTATACACGTTGGATAATGATTGGATAGCAGCTTGACTGTTCCAACCCTGATTGCAACCAAAATTTTATGGTACTCACCGTTTTGCTGAAATACGAGGTGTGTAAGAAGTAATGAGACTGGCAACACTACGGGCGATCTGGTAACGTTGTGTCTACCGGCGTATGCTAGACTCATAGTATATGGCAATGCCTCGACCAACAAATAACTGCCATTTTGTCATAAATGGCAGCAAACATATGATAAATGAAGGAAAACATATGATTTTATCCTGTGGGCCGCACTTGAAAGCGTACTTTTATATGACCGATTGCATACTGTGTTTCGCAGATACTGTGGCGAGACTCGGTTTGTTCATCCCTTCCACTCTCTCAGTCCGAGTTTCAACTCCGAACAACTAACACATTACTTTTGACAGCGCCATCAGTGAACTTGTGTTTTTTTGTGTGTTACAAAAATGGAGCATCGCAATTTAGAGCAAAGTTATGCAACCAAGTTTTGTGTTAAACTTGGTGAATTCGCAAGTGTGACTTTTGAAAAGTTAAAACAGATCTATGGGGAACATTGTTTATTCAGAGCATAAATTTTTCGCTGGTACAAATCATTATTGGAATACCGAGAACACATGAAAGATTATCCTCGCTCAGGGAGACCTTCAACTTCAAAAACTGACGGAAACGTTGAACGTGTTAGCGCTCTTGTGAGATCAGACTGTCGTTTAACTTTAATAAGTATGATGAGTGATCTGTTAAATTCAAACACTTTCACAGTAAATCAAATTTTTACAAGGGATTTGGGCGTGCGAAAGATTTGTGCCATAATGATGCCGAAAAACCTTACAACTGAATACAAAGACAATCAAGGAAGCGTGTGTGTTGATCTTCTTAAGAGGATTGAGCTACTGATTTGCGTCCTTGTGACTTTTTCCTTTTCCCAAAATTGAAATATGTCTTAGAAGGACGTCATTTTGAAACTTTGGGTAACATTCAAAAGACGTTGACCTTTTTGAGAGAGTTGCGTGATTGATTTGAGTCTTTGTAACTTTTTTCTTTTGCCGAAATTGAAATATGTCTTAAAAAGACGTCAATTTTAAACTCTGGAGAACATTCAAAAGTCTGTGTGTAAAAGCCATACAGGTTGAAGACTTCCAGCGCTGCTACCAAGAATGGGAACAACGACTTCGCCAGTGTATATCTGCCCAAGGGAACTATTTCATTGTTGCTTGAAATAGAATAAGAACTTTGATAAATAAAAAAATAATCTCATTACTTTTCTCACACACCTCGTATATATTATACAGTTCACCCCTATTTCCATCCCTATATTGTCTGTAATATCAAGCAAACCTTTGTTTTGTACCAAAATCCACAGAAATTACGTAATCATCAAGTCATGCGGAACTCCTGCTGAATAGCATATCCGTTTCATCAGCATATATATTAAGTATAGAGGACATGTGTTGTTCCCAATTATAGGAAGATGCCTCAAAATCCTATGATGCTTTTTAAAGTTAAGAATTATATTTCAATTTCTATTTGTTTTCGACCACATTTGAGAAGCCACATACGTAAGAGTGATAGTCATTAGTTGTCTTATCCATCACAACATCTACACTAATCATCATTCTCTAGGCTATCATCCAATCGATGACCTTCCTGCACCAACCATATTCCATTGATATCATCACATTAGCCATTCTCTAATCAATCTTCCCAGCACTTCTTCGTAGATGCAAATGCAAGCGAATCAGCATAATATATTGCCTACTAACAATGTTGTGACATACTACACATCGGTACTATTTCATTATTCTGAATGAAGCAGCAATCGTAGACATGCATCGCTTAGGCTTCCTTCTAAGTTTTCTCTATTTTTGTTGTTGCTATCTGAATAAATTTTACGGTAAATCAATGATGTTGAATTCGTTATAAAATGTCATTGATAAATGCACGAAACTCGGATACAATGGACAGAGTGGCATGGCAAACGCCACACCAACCGCAAAGAAGACTATTGCAGACTTTGTAGAGATGCTCCTGCAGCCACGAATCGGTGCAAATGCAATGAATAACGATCCAACTAATGGAACCTTCCAACCTCTATGCCGATATGAAATGCTGCCAGGTATTTTGTGGTCTTCTCCGGTTTCGTGTACAATACCGGGAATATTACCAGAAGCGACAGCATCTCGCCAGGTCCACTTATATGTATTCCAATGATGGTGCCTTCGATGGCCTCCAGCACTATAAGAGTCGTCGAGGTCATAAAGAGTCCTCAAGTCTTGTTGGTGGTTTCGCAGCAAGATATTTCAGTTTATCTGGAATAGATATTTAAAAATCTATTATTATTTTCTAGATTTCGGAAAATACTTCCTGCTAAAAACATTTCATTGTATGTAAAACAATTAAACCGCTTTCACTAGCCCCCACTAATCTCACTTACCTTCTGTTCTAGCCAACACTTCCGTCCTAATTATTATGAGTTCGCAGTCATCGTAGAATCTATGCCAAGCTAATAGAATAATTTTGAATTTTCACGTAACCAAAACCTGACGAATTGATTAGGGAAACATCTTGATCGTAAAAAACAATTGTGGAAAAGTTCTCAACTCGCAATCCATTACTAGCGTATACGACACGCTTTCACACTGTTAATTAGAAAACAAAAGACAGTCAGTCAGGTAGCCTAGTCGGGCTAACTTGACCAACAACACGGTTAGTTCGAATGCTGGACGATGGCATGCCAACAAAAAAAATTGTTCTTCGGCAGCAGTTCTTCCAGCTTTAGAACCATGTCCCAACACCAGCTCGACCGCAAGTTGTTTCGTGCCAACAAATTGACTGGAATTAGTTGCCGGGATTGGTACCAAACCAAATAATGGGGCTCGTGCATGCGAGGAGGCAATAAAAAACAACAAAATTGCTCCCAAAATACTTGATGGACGATGTTGTATGATGGTTTTATTGGTGTCTTGCTGATAACAGTGGCGATTTGTTAAATGTAAGGAAAGTTCAGGTACCTACATATGTATGTCGAAAATGGACGGTGTATTACGCTTAAAATTGGGCGAGCTGTGTGCTTGTTTGGGAGTGCATTTGAACTGTAATTGACGAGGAACTTGAACGAGAAACCTAGAAACCTGAATCCAGGAAATTTTATAATTAAAAAAAACACAGCGATACTTCCCACGCTAGCTCACAACAAGAATTATGGTACACGTCTCGATTTTCATTTGACCCTCGAAATAACGACTTGCAAAGTCTATCCTTCCACTGCCAAACTCTTCTCAAACAATTTAATTTTTTTATGTCCAAAGAGCATATCAGTTGATGCGATATTAAACAGTTCAAAATAATTTGATGAAGTCATTTTATTAAAGATCTGGAAACGACAAATCCTCGTTCACAAACAAAAGACATAAGACAGTAACTCGATTACTCGATTACAACACAGAAAAGAGCCAAAATTGAACGTTTTTTTGTGATTTTTTTTTAAAGTGGGAGGAAAAGTAAACGGGTAATTCTTTTAAAGGATGTTCTTAAGCATGTTTTGACGTTTAAAAAAAATTGTTTATTAAATAACATTACAAAATGGCTGTCCAACAGCCATTTCTGCGGAACGGCTTTTTGGAGGGGCTCCGCGGCACGCAGTAGTAGTGCGTCAAAAATTAATCTGGAACAAAATATTTTTATTCGTAAACTAAATTAATATAGCTATATAAATACAGAGGGCATTTTGAAATTATTCATTTTTGTTAAATTGGCAACCATTTGAAAAAAAGTTCATTTTACTACCAAAAAACGGGCACTTCTTTGTACCTAAAAAAAGCGAAACATTAACTTCCGCTGCATATTTCTATGCGGAATGTTGTTTTAAAATTGTAATATTAATTTCGAGTGATAAAATAGAAAATTGTTTGAATTATGCTGCGTGCCGATTTGAATAAACTTGTTTCGAGAAAAACGCGTTTAAAGTTTTAAAATTAACATTTTGAGAATTGGTACATCTCCTTCATTGTACATACAAATTGCAATTTTGGTTGCAATTTCAACGATATCTTTTCCACAAAACATATTTTTTGGAGCCATTTTCCAGACGCTCACATTGAATCTTTCATTGGTATTTACCACCAAACCATATCTCCAATGGGTACTCTTTTGATAAATCTTCGTATATAGGTTTAAATTTTTCTTCAACACCTTTTGCAACGGGCGACGGTGGGTGTTTATAGCCTTTTAGCTTTTTTCAGCTCCAAGTTTTCGATACTTACACCAAAAGTCAGCGCTTTCTGGGCAATATGAATTCTGCAGATTTTCATCGGTTGAAATCTTTTGATAAAAGGTGGCCCAAATACTTTTGCATATTCCTTCTACAGAGTCAACGTTTCTACAAATGGGTAAACCGTAATACGTCGATAAATCCTTCATCAATTTTATAGTGAATTTCACCGAGGCATTTTTGGTGGTGGTTTTTTTTCTGGTAAACGTATATTTTTTTTCTTCGTCTTCTACTTTTTTCTCTTCTTTCTCAATAGAGTAAGATTTTTTTTTGCAACACAAGCACGCTCTAACATACGTCTTTTAACGTATAAAAAGCACCCTAAAACAATTTATGCAAGAAAAAAGCACTCTAATCGAGCGTTTAGTAGACGGCATAATTCTCATAAGTGCCAATAGACCAGGGCGGATCTGTTTTCAGTTGGCTGTTGGGACGGGGCACACTGATTTTTTGCAGTAAAAGTTGTGCAATAACTTATATAACAATCATTGGCTTATCCTCCCTCTCAAAAAAGTCGGGAACATTAATAGGACACTAAAACTTACAGATTTGGTTCTATCCCTTATACCGATTCTTATCGGAAGTACTTTGTCCTAAAATTTTAAATACGAAGAATTACTAAATTTTGATGGAGAGAGTGATTGAAGGAAACGGAGGTGGTTTTAGTCAGTAGAAATCCGGCATGCCAAGAGGCAGGAGCTGAGCGGTATCTTTTGAAGATTTCCTCCTCGAAAGTTTTCTATTCTTTGAAGGAAACAAAGGGAAATAGGCAACCATTTTCTTGGGAAGTATTCAAGCAGAAAATAAGGCTTTCTGTCAAGATAATAATTTTTATAGTCAAAATTAGCAATTTTTCCGGTTGTTTTAAGTTTCTAATTTTTTCGTGTAAAACTGGCAGCATTGGGGGCACTTGTTAATACATTTCTAAAAAGATACATTGACAGGCTATCGAACGCATTCTTTGTCAAAAGTCTACACATAAAAATAAAATAGTTATGACGATTTACACGTGCCAGGTCGTGGTTATGGAGCGGGGTACTTCCCCCTCCAATATTTATTTATTTATTTTATTCATTTATTTAGGAAAAATTCAATGTACAGATTAGATCCAATTACACATTAAAATTATAGGGTTTCAAGTTTTGAAATTAAAGTACGTTTGAAAGAATAAAAAGATGAGGACATAGGACCAAGTTGAAGTGCATCATGCTGTCTCATTATTCTGTGCAAAGGAGAGTTAAAGTATACAGCTAATTCAGCAATGGTGGGATTAAAAAAGTTGTAACTCCTGGTGTTATGGGAAGGAACGCGAAGTGCTATGCTTTCGGATGCAGGGCACATGATGAGGCCGGTATATAACTTATACAAAAAACATTGATCGAGAAGTACTCTGCGATCAAGAAGTGAGGGAAGTTTCAGAATTCTCAACCGATCAGGATACCCCGTATACGTTGAACGGACTCAAGCAGTGTACGGTCACAAGCATGATAAGGCGACCAAACAACCGAAGCATACTCGAGAATGTTTCTCACCAGGGTTTGATAAAGTATGAGGGAGCTTTCGATAGAGGAGAAGTGTTGGGAAGTTCGAAGTACGAATCCAGCCATACGTGATGCACGATTTACTAAGTCGGAATATTGAAAATTAAAGCGAAGTCTCTCATCGAAAATAACTCCAAGGTCTTTGATAGTGTTAACTCTTTTCAATTCTCTGTTGTTAATATGGTAGATGGCGTCAAATGGTGTTTTTTTTTTCAAAGAATAACACATCATAAAGCATTGTTCTACGTTAAGCGTTAGGCCATTTTCTAAACACCAGCTAGACAGGATGTTGATGTTAGCTTGCAGGTTGAGGCAGTCACTATAGTTTTTTATGCGAGCGAAAAGCTTAAGATCGTCGGCGTATAAAAGACATTCGCAAGAGAAGCGATGTGGCAGGTCATTTATGTAAAGTAGAAAGAGAAGCGGTCCTAGAATTGAGCCCTGAGGGACACCTGAATTTGGAGAAAACGGACACGAAGTGCAGCCATTGAAAACTACACGGCAGCTTCGGTCGGTAAGATAAGAAGATAGCCAAACCAAAAGAAAGTCTGGGAAGCCAAGGGTGACTAATTTATTCAAGAGAATATCATGAGGCACTGTATCAAATGCCTTTGCAAAATCTGTATAAATAACATGGACGTCCAGTCTGGACTCGAAAGAATTTGCAACAAAGTTTGTAAAGCCAACAAGATTAGAGGACGTGGAGTGAAGGGAACGAAAGCCATGTTGCTCATTTGCAATCAGATGACCAAAGTGATGGAGAATAAAGTTATGAATATGTTTTTCCAGTAGCTTGGAGCAGACCGAAAGTAGGGAAATTGGTCGGTAGTTTGACGCTAAATTATCGGGACCATCTTTGTGTATTGGGACAAGAAGAGCATCTTTCCAATAGTTTGGGAATGTTCTGGCAGTGATGCTTTTATTAAATATTATGCTTATATCTCGAAACCCCTTCGGATTTATCACCCCCCTCCAGTACAATTTTTTTCTCGAGACACTTCAAAGAATACGTGGTGTCATTTTATGCCACCGAATACAAAACACCCTGTAGTTCTAGAAAATCAAAAACTACTTCCGTACAGTACCGCAAAATTTTGCTAATTTTTACTCACTCGACTGTTTAAACAACAAAATGAAGTCCTTACCGAAATAAGTGACTAGTCCGAAAGACAGCACTTATCTAATTCTAGAATGTTTCCAAGAAATAAAAAATCGGAGAATAAAAAATTCAACTTGTGTTAAATTTAAAAAAAAAATATTTTATTGAAGAAAGAAACTCGATTTTTCCTACTTTTCTCAATTATAACTTTAAAACGATTCATTTTAGAGCAAAGTTGAAAGGATGTAAAAGTTGCGTAATTAAATTTTCTATAGAATATACTAGGTCAAAAAATTTTTTAAAAAAATTACCCTTGTCGAAAAATAGCAATAAATCTAGAAACAGGAAAAAATGCACTTAGGACCTTTATAATTCGTCTAGAAATTTTTTATAATATAATAAAATAGCACACAAATCTGCATCAAAATCGATGCAGTAGATTTCGCATAATAATTATGCAATCTAAATTTAATTTAATTAATCAATTAATTTTGTCTGCATGATTACAGTTCCTTTTCAACCGCCATTCAGTACGTTTTGATTGGACTAAGTTTTTTTTCAAAATGAATCCCACAAGATTAATCAATTTCCAGTATTTATAGTATTTATAATTTCTGCACGAATAACGCACAAACGATCAACATCCTGAGATAATGAGCAATAATGAAGGCAATCATCTAGAATAAGAGTTGTAAAATATATAATTAACCAAATTCCAAAAATATTCTCACAAATGTTTTTTTGTTACCGTTCCGAAAATTTCGCTATGATCTCTTTCATCTTCACAAATAACAATGGCCATATCCTCAAAACTGGAAACCGAACTAATAATACTGCTGCGAACAAAAGACCATATTACTCGTTCCATAAAAGATACATTCATCTATCCGCAATCTCAATAATGCACGCAATTTAAGTTGCGGTCGGTTCTATGCAAAAAAAAATAGTGCTGGCAAAAGAAAGTGGGTGCTAATAAGATTTATCTGAATCTGAACGTGATAGAATTATTATTGTAGACAAGAAAGTCGGTCCTGCTAGGCCGACCAGTACTGTACTGTATTGTACAACGAAACCAAAATCATTACTTGAAAAACAAGCAGAAACCGTTAAAAAAGAAGATACCACGCATATATGTACTCGTACGTATTGTATTGTGGATTTTGAATTCGAGAACAGTACAAAATAATTGGATATATGTAATTTTGGACATGTTGTTGCGGCTTTAGCATACCACGAGTAATTTCTGGGCAATTATTGCCGAAGCAATTCATCGACGGGGTTTGGGTCAAATTGACGGAATTATGTTTTCATGAATTCACTCGATTCGTCGGAAAGTATCTGTAATTTGAGGCAGTCTTGGAAATTGGTCCATCACGGCCATTTGTTTTGTGCGAAATGAATGGGGTCTATCGGCAATGAGGGACAGACTATTGAGGAGTTACTGTTGGTTTGGGTGATTTTGTTCAAAACGAGGTCAGAGTTTCGATTCCAAGTCTGGTTTAGAAGATATTACTTACAAGCAGTTGAGTACAGTTTGTTTAATTTGAAAAGAATGGTATTGTTTGTGGGATGCGTTTGTGTGCCTACAAGTTATGTACAATGCAAATAAAGCAGAAGAGTTCTTTACCTTGAAAATTCACACTATCTGTGTCTGATTTTCGCTGAAGATGGAAGAAGTGTACCCACATGTCATGTTTAGCAAATCACAACACATTTGCGCTTGAATTTCATCTTAGCAATGCGAAAGGAGGCTGCATATTTAATGTGTTCAAAGGAGCTTGCCACCCCTTCGTCTGAAGTTTTAAGCAAGCAAACTATTTCTTTTGGCTTGAGGAAGTCGAAATCTTTAGTTTAGAAAAGTTTGGAGGTTTCAAAAATGAAGCAAGCAACTATTGAAATTAAATCTGGAAGTTATCCCACTCGAAGCCATCATTTCAAAATTCAATTTCAATTTAGGTAAGTGCATATTTATTCTCATGTTACCTACTACCTAACATATTTATCCTTTGAGCATTGTCCAAGATACAGGGTCTGTCCGGAAAGTAATGTCATTGATTTGATTACAAAAAAGTTATAGGCCAGATTCTTCTACAACATTAAAAGTTTTCAAAATACTCTCCTCCCGCATTGATACAGCGCATCCAGCGACATTTTCAGGCATCGAAAGCGTCACGGAAGGCCTCTTTCGGAATCTTCTTTAGAGCCTTGGTGCAAGCCTCTTTGACCTTCTCAACTGTCCCAAAATGATGGACTTTCAAAGGAATTTTCGAGCGAGGGAACAGGAAAAAGTCCGGGGGAACCAGGACAGGACTGTAGGGTGGTTGGGGAATCGTTGGTACCTTTGAATTTGCCAAGAAACTGGTCACAAGGAAAGCGGTGTGAGCTGGCGCGTTGTCATGGTGGAGTTTCCAATCGGTTGCGATGTGAGGCCGGACGCGATAAACCCGTCGTTTGAGCACTTCCACTTAGAATTTGGCATTGACAGTTGCACCATGTGGTACAAACTCGTAGTGGACGATTCCTCTAATATCAAAGGACACAATGAGCATCGTCTTGACCTTTGACTTGTTCATTCTGGCCTTCTTGGAGCAAGGAGATGCCAGAGTGTGCCACTCAGCACTTTGTCTTTTTGTTTCGGGATCATAATCAAACACCCAAGACTCATCACCTGTGATGACATTCTCCAAAAAATGGGGGTCGTTGTTACACAAATCCACAAGTTCTTGGCACGTTTCAACTCAGTGCACTTTTCCAAATTCCTTTTCCTTTTGCAAATTGTTCGTTTTGATGTCGTGAACGGTACTTTTAGCTATGTTTAATGTCTGTGCTACTAAACGAACACTAGAACGACGATCTGAATTCAAAAGGTCTCTCACACGCGTCACATTGTCGTCAGTGGTTGACGTTAATGGCCGGCTTCACGAACTTCTAAAAAGGCTTTGTGCCACCGAAAAACTTGCCGTTTCGACAAAGAATCATTGCCAAAGACTTTCTCTATCATTGGAAAAGTTGCCACTGCTGACTTTCCGTGTTTTATGCAAAACTTGATAGCAATCCTTTGCTCCAGCGAGCGCTGCGTTTTGAATTGCACGGCATACAAAAAACGAGCTCCACGTAAAACCGTGTCCTTACTCTCCGGATGATCGGAAAATACTGAGCGACCGCTTGTTGGAGAGCTGTTTTTCCACTCTATTGAAACAAACGATATCACGTTATAAATAAACCGCTTTACAATCACGTCAGTGACATTACTTTCCGGACAGACCCTGTATCTTTCGGGCGCTCATTGAATTAATAAAGGAAGAAAATGACTATTCAAACATTCCACAACTTCAGTATCCTGTGATTTTCATGCAAATCGAATCATATTTGATAAATTGTTATTGAATTTGTCCATCAACACAAGTTTTCGAAGTTTTACTGGGAAATAAACTCATACCAAGAAAAACACGTTCAACTTATGTAAAATATTTATTTTTCCTATTTTCCATAATAACAGTTTGTAATACTTCTTATAAAATACATGGAAGTACAAAGTGTGTAGCTCGCATTGCTGGTGTCGTCGAATATCTTATTTTTAAAAAAATAATTTCAATAAAATCAGAAAGTAACATATTTTTTTTTACTATATTCATGTTTTTCTTCTTCTTTCAATGTAATCTAAAAACAAATACTAGTTTAATTTAAAAATCAAAAATAAACAAAACATCATACAATCATTTATTTAGTCTTATTCCATATTATTGCATTCCTATTTGAATAGTGTTTCGTTTTCATTGTCGTCTGAGCGTCAGAAGTCTTTTCTCGAATAGTTCAAAATATAATACTATTAGCAACAAATATTATTTTTTGTATAGATGTATGTTCGTTTCTATGAACTTGTATAAAGGTGAAAGACATCAGTACACGGTGAGGAGTTTAGATTTCGTCCAATATTAATTATGGTTGCGTTAACAAATTTTGCTATTTACATTTTTCTAAGCTTATATCGTTTCAACAATTTTAATGTGATTTTGAAGGCGGGATAAGTAAGCTGTAAGCATGGCAAATGATAAATATCGAATAACATGTACAAGAGCGAAAATTGCAGGGATTTATCTTTTGGTTCTCTTTTAAAATTGATAGAGATTTTTTTCTTTGAATATGTAGAATGACTCTCTTTTCAAGGATTGATTTTTTTAAACGTGAAAGCAGTAACATTAGTCATTTTTTAAGGATAATGCTCTAACAATTGGTTTCTGGGTAAGGATCGCTTTGTTTTCTTTTAATAATTGACTATATTCACTCTAAAAAATGAGTTTAACAACCGTCCATCATCCGAAAAAGCATACCAAGAACCCATCTTCTTATCTTTCATCGATCCTAACTGGCATCTGACCCAAATCGTCTGCACTTAACCGCTCAAATCTCCTAATTTTTATCTATTTTAATGCTAAATGCATTCACATAAACCTTCCGAAACAATCCTAAATGGTTCTTGTGATGATGCGTGGCATTAATGCATCAACATGTCGTATTCGATGATCCGACACTTTCCAAATGATTCATTAGCAATTGCTGTAAGCTTCCGCGTAGCGCTCGTTCCTCGTTAATTTGAATTTTCATTTGGGTCATGTCTTGCTGCACTTGCTTTAAAGATGTCCAAAGTTGACGAAGTGTCGGCGTCATATCTTCGTTCTCCAGGCCTGCAATGAAAGATACACAGATACAGATATAAACATTGAAGGAAGTGGATAAAAATAAGTCGAACATAATTAGAGAATTCAATTTGAACACTTGCATGGATGGCGTTCACGAAAACAGTTTAAATTGATTTTTGTGTCAGAATTTTCGTTGGTTGAAGTTAAAACACGAAAGCATTTCGTTGGTTCGTAAATAGTTACTAATGTTGCATACTTCCTTAAGGGGCTAAATCACATTAGGAAGCCTATTTTTACGATTTTTACGTGATTTTTTTGAAGGGGAAGAAATGATAAGAACTAATTGAAATTAATAGATTATTTTACTCATATTTTGAACGAATTTTGCGAATTTTGAATTTCCGCGGGCTACGTGTATTCGTTTTCAATACTTTTGTAGCGTAATGTTGGTACTTATGTCCCTCACTAATGCTGACAAGCTCGGCCATTTTGAATCTTCAGTTAATTTTTGACAGATATTTTGTTTGGACGTGTTTTGGTTTGTCTTTGATTTTTGTCTATTCCAAAGAATCGTGCCTGGTCGCATATTCCGGCCGTTTTTCTGTCAATTCTAGCTTCAAATGAATTAATTGTTGTCGGTAAAGCTGTCCCGTAATAGTTTAATCTGATTTCAGCAACTCGTAGTGGATCGGACGCTTCTGATCCCACCGAATACTGAGCATAGCCTTAGCCATGTATATTCGGCTTTGACATCGATTATCCTGGTTGGCCAGCCTTCACATACGATTTCTTGCGCTTCGGGTTATCATAATGTATCCATTATTCGTCGCCAGTAATAATTCGATGCATTGAAGGTGCATTTCAGACATGCAAAATCGTCTTTCGGCATCTCTTGGCTGTGTGGTTTTCTGTGTCACGCCTAGTGCTTTTGCGAGCTCATCTTGCGTTTGGCACGAGAGTTCACTGAGGAGGGTCTCTAATTCTTCGTCTTCAAATTTTTTCTCTTGACGCTCTTTGTCCTTGATGTCGTAATCGCCACTTTTGAAGCGTTTAAACCACTCAAAACACTGTGTTCTAGATAAATCATCGTTGCCATAAACTCCACCAGCAAACGATGACTTTCGGCATAAGTTTTTTTGGTGAAAAAGTATCCCAGCAATAATTCCTGCAAATGTTGTTTTTTCCGCCAATTTTCGAACCTTTCCATAAGGGTAAAAAACTTATGCGCACACAATGTTAGCAAACTATCTTTGTGGCTTTGACAGCTGACCGATGGTACTTTAAAATGGCATATATGTCATTGAAATGTTACAGCGCATGTGTTAGTGGGACCTACACCCAATAATTTTAAAGACGATTTTCTTAAAACAACGGTTTTCAAGTTAGTGTACACAATTTTAAAAAAAATTTATCCGATTGTTCAGAAATTTTAATATATTAATCTTCGTTTCTTAATGCTCAGAATGAACTACGGATGAAAAAATCGGCACACAATTTTTAAAGTTGCAGCAGATTTTTAGAGGAAAAAAACGTCGATTTTTGAGAAAACGCCGCCATTTTGTTGATTTTCATCGAAATATTTATTTTGTATTTAATTGTATAGCGGCTTTGATGCTGATTAAAGTCACGTCGGAGACTTTTCTGTGAGCAGTAATCGTGCACACCGTGATTTTTTGTTTTCTTCTTCAAAAATTGTAGCACACGACGAGTGGCCAAAAAACATTAAAAAAAAATTTTGTATAATTCAATATTAACAAAATATATGTGCAAAATTAAATAAGATATGTTTTTGCTTTCCTTAAAAAACTCCATTTTCCATAAGTTAAAAATTCCGAAACTTGAAGGTGCCATGTCCCCTGTGTAGCACGGATTAGCTACTCGTGAAAATTCTACAAAGCATACATTATTGCATGGCGATCCGACTTTATATTATTACAATTTATTTTCTTTAAATTCACAAAAACTTATCACACTAAAAATAACTAATCGAATAATTATTATTTTTTGGACACATTTTTTTAGTTTCAGGCATTATTTTCTGTTTGTCTATTCTGAAACATAAATTTCTGGAAAAAGTCCACAAATCAAACAATATTTGTGTTCTAGACTTTCATCCATGTTTTCAAGTTCTAGATTTTTCCCAATTAGAAAGTTTTCAAATTACACTCAATGCACCTGAACACTTCCACATTCGCTTCTTATCATTTTGTATTACCGACAAAAATTTATTAAAATGTGGGTCGTCCGAACAAGTTGAAGGAAAAAAAATTGATTAATGAAACTTTATCAATTTCTCTGCTCGCTTCCGAACTATTTTCACATGATTAACTGAAAGTTCTTGTATGCCTGCATATATGTGGAATTGATACGACTTAAATAAATTGAAAAGTAAAATCAGTAGCATGTGGTACGTCCGGCTAAGCGCGTACCAGTTTACGCAAAAACCGACATTTTTTAATGTGGTTTTTGTGTGGAAAACATACAATTTTGATTGATTATACTCTCATGAAATCATTGATCAACCAATGTGATCTAGTTGAAACTCCAAAAACTGCCACTAAACTAAATTTAACTAGAGAAATTTTGATTAATTATTAAAAATAAAAAGTGAATTGGCTGCGTCCTATTTATAAACATGGTAAAGGGTCAAATTTTAACTAAATCGAGGTCTTGAGTATCTTTCACAGTTGATAAATTGATGGTTTGGCTAGCCAACAATTTGATAAATGTGTGTTAAATCTAAGAGGACGCTTCGTAATTAATGCCAAAACAGGCTCGATTAGTTTTATTGGACGACATGATAAATTATGGGAATTTAAATTTATGATCAACTAAAATTTGAACTGTGCTTTATTAGTAGACCTTGGCTAATTTTTTCTCCTAGATGTGTGATTATAAATTATGATTTTTATTGAAAATGGAAAGCGTGGCTCATAAGAAATCGATCGGTCGTTTGTATTTGATGTTTTGGAAAATCTTCAATCTATTTCTCAGTCAACTATTTATCGATTGTAGACTGAATATCATTTTTCACCTTTTTTGCATCTCCAAATAAAAATTATTGACTTACGATCCACTTGCAAAAAATTGGTAAAATACGGTAGATTCAGCGACGAGTTAAAAACAATGTTCCGGTAGTTAAATTTATTGTGCGAAGTTTTTCAAAAGATCTTTTGATGAACTATTCAATTGTTAATGATTTTCCAGTTGATTTCGATGATGTGTGAATAACAGCTTCCGCACCAAAGCGGATTAGAAAGACAGTAGTTACATATTTGATTGGAGTTTTTTCTTCTTCTTCTTCTAAAAATTGAACTACCGGAATTTGAGTTAATTTCGCCTGATTGTTGGTTATATTGTTAGACAATTTTCACGTATTATAGTATTGTTATGATGTTACGAAATCATGAAGTAATAATGATCATGCGAATTTTTCCGCTTTTACCACTTAACTCACAATCAATAAAGACTGTTTAAACTACAGGGTGGCGCAAAAGTTTCTGACCGTCGCCATGAAAAATCAACCCGAAAAAATTTATCGGCAAAAAACTATCTTCAACAATTTTGACACAAATTTTGGATTTGCTGATGACAATGTCCGTGGCGAAAGGCTGCATGCAAACATCCTTTTTACGGACGAGTCGTGGATCCAACTGCATCCAATACCCAATCGACAGAATAAGACAGTGCAATTCCGTAAATATTCCCGTCATACAGACTCCGAAATTCGACTTAAAAATCATGGTAGCTGGCGGACTGAGCAGTCGCGAAAAAAGCCAACTTCACTTTGTTCAGCAAGCAGTGTCTGTTAATGAAGAATATGACGGGGAAAATATTCTCCCTGTTTTTGTGCAATGCCTTACTAATTGCCAACTATTCAGGGACGGAAAGAAAGTAATTTTGTTCCAAGATGGCGCCAAGCATAAGCATACTGCTTTGCAAACTTATGAGGCGATTTATGAGTATGTTTCTAATGTGTGGATTAGTTGGCCTGGTAGTTCCCTTGATTTAAATCCCATCGAGAGTTTGTGATCCAAATTAAAGGAGAGTGTCTTTAGAGGTCCTAGACCAAAAAATAGACAGCTGCTGATTCGACGTGTACAAGTCGAGTGGGACGCAATTTTTGCAAATTACCTGAAAAAAATCATGTGAATGTTCCAGAAAACAACTTTTAGAGTGTATAGAAAACGAAGGAGGACGTACTTCATACTAACTATCTATTATATTACCTAATGTGTGTAGTTTATAAAAAAATTATAATATTAAATCAATCTCTTTTCTTCCAAATTTTATACAAGAAATACTATGGTCAAAAACGTTTGCGCCACGCTGTAGATTGATGATAATCTGATAGAATTTTTAATGCACAAACATCCGGAAGAGTACAATTGAAAATTCTAATATTGTGACTATTTGTTTGGCAAGTTTCAAATGAAATGATGGACTTCGGAATAGGAACGTCTTGAATTCATTAACGTAAATCTGATCATAAAAAATGATCATCAAGCCAAGACGAAGAATTCACAAGACAAGAATTTGGATCGATTCAATGAATCGGTAAGAAAATGAGCACCAGCTTATTTAATTCTAAGATATAGACTTGCAATGAAAAATTCACACTATCATATGGAACAAAGACCTTCCGCCAAAACCCTCGTAAAATAAAAATAAAATGAAAAATACATATTTGAGCAATAATCTCCAACTACAATGAAAGTATTTTCAAAAGCCTATCATCATCAGCAAAAGTTAATGCCAAGAGCTATTTTCCTGAAGCTTAACTGCTACTACGATCAATCGCTATTTTCCACAATTCCAAAAAAGTGAAAGCATTTCAGATTCTGCCATTTTAAAGCCTAAAATTCCAAGAGATTCATTCGTATCGTCTATTGTTGCCAGGGAGATAAACTTGTCGAAAAATAGACTTTAAAATACAATAGAATAAATATCTATTAGTTTGATGTCATCAGACGCAATCTTGGATAATCTGACATCAAAGAGATAATGAAGATGATGATCGGACGTTGTAATGAAGAGACCAATTTAAAAAAAAATGGTTAATATTATGTATATGCCGAGTTCAGTGATCTTTCTCTCTGTTTTCTGTTAACTTTAAACCCATGCCGCTTATCTTTGACTTCCGTATTAAAGAGTTTAGATTCGATTGCGAAACATGATGAAGTGATTAGAAGTGAAAGGTGTATAATTTCAATTTTTCCAGCCGATCGTTGAAATAACGTTAAATCGACATTAATTTGCTTTTTTAAATTTGTTTACGGATTTTACAGATTCAGTTTGTGTTGTGGTTTCGACTGATTGGAGAGTAAAGATTGGATAAATAGTGACTTTTATCTAAATTACACGTATGCTAATTATTTTGAACCAAATAAATTCGATTTGCTACGGTTTTTAGATTTAAAAAGGTTAGCGAAGAGGATAATAATTTTGGGCATTTTTCCCTTCCTTGATATAACTGTGATCCATTATGGAAACATATCTGGAATTATGATCAGCACAAGATGTATCTATTGTTATGTTGAACAGTTTCTATCTATTTATTAAGAAATATGCAAGAAACTTGGGAATTATAAGATTTGTTCGAACAGCAAATGGAAAAATTGTATCCAGAACTTCAAATCACGCCTTCGTGATGTGCCGAGGCCAGTGAAAATAAACAAGGTGGCCGATTCTTACGTTAAAAAATCGTTTATTCAATCAGTACAAAATGTTGGCTTCTGTTCAACATAATACCCCCACCCCCAACACTTATTTCATCGTTCTTCTAACTTTCTTATGCCACTGGCATCAAATTCTTTTGGTAGCTGTTGTAGCCAAGTTTGCACGTGAATCTTGACTTCTTCGTTAGACCCAAATTTTTTTCCCACGGAGCGGCTCCTTAAGAGGACCAAACATATGGAAATCTGATGGAGCAAGATCGGGGCTACAAGGAGGGTGTGGAAGAATCTCCCAGCCCAGTTTTTGAATCCATTCTTGAATTATCTGTGCCGTATGAGGCCGTGCATTGTCGTGAAGCAAAATCACACCTATTGTCAAAAGTCCACGACGTTTAGTGCGAATGGCAGGCTTTACTTTGTTTTCCAGCATGTCACAATAATATTGGCTGTTGATTGTTAATTGCTTCTCCAGAAAATAGCAGAAAATAGAGCCTTGTGAATCCCAAAAAAGTGTAAGCATCACTTTACCTACTGATGGCTGTTAGTTAACTGCTCATCACCAACACTTTCGCGGCCACTTTTAACCTGTTCCATCTACTTGTTAATGTTCGAACGGTTAAAACAATTGTTCCCATACACTTTTAACATTCTCGCATGAATCTCACTACCTTAAACAACTTCTGCTACTAAAAATCTCATTACAGCACGTTGTTCTTCCGCGATGCAATTCTCAATCGGACTTGACATCTTGAACTATATTTACAAAATCTTACCAAACAGCTGATCAGAAGTAATAACAAGGATGCCAACTTGAAATCCTAAAAGTTTCGTATTGAATTATAAAACAATTTTTGACCTACATCAATTTGTCTCGTTACTTATTGAATGACCCTCGTATAAAATAATTATCCGAATTAATTGTGTATGTAATTCTAAAAATGTGAGTGAATTAATAGCAATACAGATTGGTTTTTTCTGTTTACTTTTTTGGCTATCTTTTTGCTGACGATCAACGGTCCAAACGTACGCCAGGAACACAATCAAAATTAAGTTTGGGAAGGATAGCTTGAGTATCTTTTCAGGAGAAAATCTGGCTCCATACGCGCCTGGATCCAGGAAGATCAGTCTAGCTGGAGGGCTACGTTGAAGAACTTGTTGTAGGGTGCAAGCTTGATACCTATACTCTAACATCAACATGCGAGCAGAGTTTTGCAGAGCTCATATCGACATCCTTGTATATGTGTGTATCGCCATTTTCAGATAGGTCTTGCGAGGTTCACGATATGTCCTGCGTCATGCACTAAATATTTTCCACCTGGCATTCGTTAATTGAGTCAAAATTTTCTTATTTTATACTTCAACGCTGGTAGCGTTCGTACTTATAAATGTAGTTATTCGTCAATTTAAGGCTTTTTTGTTGGCTCTTAATATTTGTCGGACCGTAAAATTCATGACACCGTAATGTAATGGATGAAGACGTAGAACGCCTAACAACTGTTCGTATTTCGAACGGTTCGAATCCCCATTGCGACTTTACTTGTGAGAAACACAACTTTTCACCGTGGGTGGTTAATTATAGCACTGTAGACGATCCTTGAGTAAACACATTTAAATTTTGACAAACAGACCTTTCCGTTGAACGCCAGAATATCTGGTGTTAATCTAACAAGGAGAAGGCGCAACATTGTCCTCTTAGATCTGGATGAAATTTCGCACATAAGTAGAAGACGTCGAGGATATTCGATCCTCAAAATATTATACCGCAACACGTGATCCACCCCCCCTCCGCCACCGAATTTGTGAAAACAGTCTTTAAAGTTTTCGGCGATGCTTATCTATTAGTAAGTTTTTCAATCTGACAGAAGCAGGTAAGAAGCAGCGCAACTAGCTCGTGATCATGAGGTCGTGTGTTCGGTCCCCGATCGGTTTAGTTTTTTTTTGTTTTTTGGAAAAATTGTGGATGTAATTAGTTTAAGGTAAATCAGCAATGTTCAAATACAAATACATTTATTCTTAGAAATCAGCAAATTTTTCGACCATTTAGATATGTAAACTATACTAAAAACTCATTGTTGAACGGATGGATTATTTAAAACTGTTGTAATTGAAGCAATATCATAGTTGACGGTAGTAGAATCAATCCGGCATCCTCTTCGTGTCAAACACAGGAGTAAACACAAGAACTTCATCGCTGAGAGAAAAGGAAAAGGATGGGAGTTCGTTCAGTGTATACAACAAATTTGAGATAGTCTTATGTGCTGCGAAGATTTAATATGGAAGCACGGAAACAGGTGGTGCGGGGAATTTTTTTTCCGCGATTGTAGCCAAGATCAAATAAATGATCAACAGTGATGGTTGTGATCAGTGTGTTTAGATACACAGATAGAGTTTTCAAGGTCTCATTTTGAACTCGTCATGCTTTTGTGTAGGCGTTATTACGATACCATGGTATCTTGGCTTGTATTATCTACAATTAAACTAGCCGCGTGACTTAAGCAATGAAATCGGTTTCAATGGGCCCACTTCAATGCAGTAAATTTTTCAACTTCTTACTGAGGATACGCTAGCAATTTTACCTAAAAGAAAAAGAATACTTGCTTAAAAAAATATACGAATAGAGCCACAGAACGAAACGCTCAAAGTAAACCTTCACACAGGACAATATTGTTCACAGTCCCTTTAGCACGTTTTATACACATGTAATGCAGATTTTAGAAGTTCAGTGAACAATCAGCATAAGCCTGCTTGACTTTTGTCAACTCCAATGGAAATTCATACAAGATAAACCATTTTATTAACATCCTTAATAATGAAATAATTTTTCCCAGATAAACCTAAAATCACAAACCAGTAAACCTTTCATACCCATTGTCCTCATCTGATTTAGAAACCAACACAAAACATTTAGAAATGTTGTCAATTATTTATATATTTATATGATGTTGTTGTTTTTTGAAATATAAAAGAACTATGCAAATTTGCTTGATACAATTCTATAAAATAATTCTAAGCGTTTTTCTACACTTACATAATATCAATGATTTGGTTTCCCTCCGAAAAAAATCCTAATCATTTACATATAATGAATATTTGCTGCTAATTAGAATAAATGTTCGACATTTTCTCTTTGTTTAACCTTTTTTTTAAATATTTCGCCATTATTTTTGCAGATTTATTTTGGCAAGTTAACTTGTATGAACATTTCATATGACGTAGTACAATGGAATTAAAAATAAAATATGAAAATAGTACTAGTGATTTTTCTCTCTCGCTCTTTCTCTCTATACGAATTGGTTTTAAGTTGATTGTATAATTTCAAGTTCTATGTAAAGTAAATAAAGTTGTTCTTTTTTTCATTGTATTTCCGATGTACAATCATACCAATACAATATTAAGTTTCTCTTTAAAGGCTTTACTACTATTGTTACTTTTATTATTACTATTATTATTTCGTTAAACATCACAGGGTTACGATTAATTCATGTATTTTTCTATTTTTTTCTTCTTCTAAATTCTCATCTAAAGCATCTTTTAGGATAACGTGTTCTGTTAAAATTTGAACACACACATTGGTATTTGTGCTTATAAAGCTTTTCTGGCTTGTTTATTTAATAAAATTTGTTCGTAAAATGTATGCTTGAAAGTGGCTGCAAAATTTACTAAATTAAGAATATCTATCGTGTTGTTCGATTTTATAAAGAAGTTTTAGGCTTATCAACTAATGCAACGAAACTGTAATGAAAAAAACGGAGAAAATGGGATTTTAATTTTAAAATATTTTCAGGTCAATTTTCGGCAAATTTAAACTCAACTTGGAAAAAAACTTCTTCGAAAGTTCGCTCGTAATTCAAAAAAAATTCAACAGATAATAAGAAGTAAAAATATGGAAATTCGGAGCAATTTTTAACGCATGAAAACCTTAGGCTCACCCTTCTTGGACAGTCTCACAGAAGTAGCTGCATAGCCGGCTTCATACGAGAATTGAAATGGTTCTCATCACCTCACAGGGTCTAGTGCCGCCCTTATCTTTTTGTGGTATCACAATGGGTCTATCTTGGCCTAGTGAGCCATCTTTTGATAAAGAGAGCTGCCACTACAACCAACAAAGTAGTGGTAATATGGGGGTTCTAGAGCGGAAGTGAAATCAATAAAAATTATCGATTTATTGATTTTGTGCAATCAATAAAAATTATCGATTTATTGATTTTGTGCAATCAATAAAAATTATCGATTTATTGATTTATGCTGACGTCATCACCCCGACCGGAAGTGAACTGTCAAGGCCACGCCCACAAAACCGCAAGCCTATTACGTCATCAACCGCAATCAAGCCGATGAGGGCATTAACCCTTTCTTCCCCTCTCTCTCTCACACACACACACACACGATCTCACCCACACACGCACAACCTAATTTTACGCCCCCGCGATCCCACCTTTCACCGACGACACCGTAAATTTCACGGCAAGACACTTTAACTTATTCGGAGACACTAAAAATTGGTTGTGTTGTTCAATTTCGAATTTCCCAACAGCGAATTACAGCCGGATGTAAGTTTTCAGTATTGTGGTTCTTTGAGGAAATAGCGCCGATAAGAGACATCCGGTTCTACCTATGGGGGATGTGGTTTTTATTTGAGTTTGATATACGCTTTTGAAGAAATCAAATGAAATAACGTTGATAAGAGGCAAGTTTGTGGTTTTTAAGAAAATTTTTAGATAACGAAGTTTTGCGTAAATTTTGAAACGAAAATAAAAGCCGTTATACCAAAAAATTATTACGTCATCAGCTTTTGCTTATCTATTTTCGGTCAAAAGGAGGATGTGGTTAAAAGTTTAAAAAAAAGCGGAAAAATTCCAACGAAAGTTGAATAATTGTGGTTTATGATTTTGTTTATAAGGCGAACCGAAAACTACAATAGCCATAGTTTTTTCCAAACTTTAATAGCGAAAGGTGTTTTCAATTTTTTGTGAAAAATGAAAGGTTTTTTGTGCGAATTCTGTGAAAAAGACTTTCCGTCTTCTGGTGCTCTGAAGAGGCACATACAACATACGCACGGTGAGTAGCGAAGGAGTATTTTATTTTTTTTTGTAGCTATTACAAACAACCCCTTTAAAATAGAAAATACAAGCCCATATAAGAATCACAACCTAGCAGGAGCGTCAACACACAACCAAACGCCCCTTAAAATTTGTGATGTGTGCTTGGTTATTGTCAAAACAACAGAGTGGAACCGCCACATCCGAACAAACACACACAAAAAGAATATTTATCATTCTGTTGATGAGAATTTTCAAAGCATTAAGAGCAGCTTTAAAAACAGAATACAAACGCTTGTATATCAAAACAAAGATGAGAACGCATTGATTCCGGAAGTATTTTTCAAAAAACTAGAGGAACCACTTATGATTAGATTAAAGCAAATATTAAAAAAATCATCCTCTATTAAGTTTAATGTTGAGCTATTTGGGGATTATATGAAAACTTGTTTGTCAGACGATAAGGAAGAAAGCGTGTGTTTGATAAGCATTAAATCGTTTCAACCAAAGATGCAAGCCGCCCAAACTGAATGTGAGTTGCAAACGGGTTTCAAGAACAATGTTGATCAGATTATTAAGAAAATGCAAGAGTTTCAAGAGAGAGATAGTGGATGGACACTAGTGAAAATAACTCACTGTGAAATAAACATAAACGAACACAAGCCGCTTAGGGGAACGAAACACGTGCGTTTACCACCATTTATAGCAAGCAAGCGTGCATGTGTTAATATTAAAAACGACGATGAATTCTGTTTTAAATGGAGCATAATTTCTGCGTTGTCTCCCGCGCAAATCAGTTCAGATAGACCATCATCTTATCATATATCGGATATTACGCAAAGCGTTATAACACTGGATAATGGAATATTATTAAAGTTTAACGATTTAGAGTTCCCACTAAAGGTTCACGATGTAGCGAACTTTGAAAAATTAAACCCCCTAATTAGCGTAAACGTGTTTGGTTATGAACGCGAAAATCGGAAAATTGTGGGGCCATATTATAACACAAAGAACGAGCGAATATATCATATAAATTTATTATTGATACAAAACACCGACGAAGACCAACACTATGTGTGGATAAAGAACCTTTCAAGGTAATCTTGTAGTTTTGTCTATTCTCCCCCCCTAATTTTTATTGTTTAAGGCTGATCCATTATCAACAGACACTCCACGACGAAAAGCTTTTTATTTGCAATACATGTCTTCAACATTTTCATACCGAAGAAGCCCACTTACAACACAAAAACGAGTGTGGTAAAATTGTGACAACCATGCCGAAACCGGAAAAATCAACACTATATTATCAGAATTTTGAGCGCCAACTGGATGTACCATTTGTCATTTATGCCGACTTTGAGTGTTTGCTTCAAGATGTGAACACCTGTTTTGCCGACCCAGAAACTTCCTCAACAGCAAAAGTCCAGGAGCACACACCATGTGCATTTTCATATTATATTAAGTGTTCTTTTGATTCGTCATTAGATAGGTTAAGAGCGTACAAAGGTCCCGAATCCTCTAAAAGCTTTGTAAAATCGCTTGTGAACGACGTAAGGCGGCTCTATTCAGACTATATAATGATGCCAAAACCGATGCATACTTTAACAAACCAAGAAATGAAAATTCAAACAGAAGCGGTCCTTTGTCATATATGTAAAAAGACTCTTGAAAACGACAGAGTGATGGACCACTGCCACTTAACGGGAAAGTATAGGGGTCCAGCCCATAATAAATGTAATTTATTATTTAGAGTGCCCAAATTCTTTCCAATCTTTTTTCATAATTTTTCCGGATATGATTGTCATTTATTCGTAAAAGAACTTGGTAATTTGGACGGTGATATAAAAATTATACCCCAAAATAAGGAGCGATATATATCGGTATCAAAAAGAATTGTGATCAATAGCACCACAACGATTGAATTACGATTTTTAGATTCTATTAGATTTATGCAAAGTAGTTTAGATGAGCTTGTAACATATTTACCCGCGATAAAACTAGAGACAGTGCGCTCAATATATGGGGAAGAAAGCAAATTCAAGTTGCTAACAAGAAAGGGCGTATTCCCCTATGAGTATATAAATTCGTGGAGCCGATTGGACGACCCTTGTTTACCCCCACGCGAAAAATTTTTTAGTAAATTAACAAATAGTGAGTGTAGTGAAAACGACTATAAACACGCGCAAAACGTCTGGAAAGAGTTCAATTGTAAAACGCTTTGGGATTATTTAGAGTTGTATTTGAAAACAGATGTATTGCTTTTAACAGACGTGTTTGAAAATTTTAGGAAAATTTGTAAAGAAATCTATGAGTTGGATCCCTGTCAATATTACACTGCTCCGGGTCTAGCATGGGATGCTATGCTTAAAACAACAAAAACCACACTAGAGCTTTTAAATGATATAAACATGTACAATTTTTTCAAACGAGGTATTAGAGGGGGCATTACCCAATGTTCGCATCGACACTCCGTAGCCAATAATAAATATATGGAAAGCTTTGTTGAAGCGAATCCATCAAAATACATAATATATTTGGATGCCAATAACTTATACGGGTGGGCCATGTCTCAACCCCTTCCACATTCTTCATTCGAATGGGTTCCAAATGTTAATGATATTGATATTATCAATATTCCACAGGATTCTGATATTGGATACATATTAGAGGTCGATTTAGAGTATCCCCCATTAAAACACAATGATCACAACGATTTACCCTTTTGTGCAGAAAATAAAGCAGCACCGGGTTCCAAAAACAAAAAGCTTATTACAGACTTAACAAACAAACACAAATATATTATTCACTATCGGAATCTGCAACAATGCTTAGAAAATGGGCTAAGACTTATCGGTGTTCATAGAATTTTACAATTTAAACAGTCTTGTTGGCTAAAGAGCTATATCGATTTGAATAATTATTATCGCACAAAAAGCAAAAATTCGTTTGAAAAGAATTTCTTTAAATTGTTGAACAACGCGGTATATGGGAAAACGATGGAGAACGTGGAAAAAAGAAAAGATGTGAAAATTGTTACAGAATGGGAAAGTCGGGGCAGACACCTAGGCGCCCGCGCTCTTATCGCAAAACCCAACTTTCATAGTATAGCCATATTTTCAAACAACATGGCCGCAATTCAGATGGATCGAGTGAATGTGTGCTATGATAAACCAATTTATTTGGGGTTTACCGTTCTTGATATTTCAAAGCTAAAAATGTACGATTTTCACTATACTTATATGAAACCAAAATATCGCGAAAATGTTCTTCTAAATTATATGGACACAGATTCATTCATTTATACAATTAAAACAGAAGATTTTTATAGAGACATTTTAAACGATATTGACAACTACTTTGATACTTCAGAATATTCTAAAGATAATCCCTATCATATTCCATTGAAAAATTGTAAAATTTTAGGTTTAATGAAAGACGAAACGCACGGAAAAATAATAAACGAATTTATAGGGCTAAGAGCAAAAATGTATTCATTAAGTATTGATCAGGAAAAAACAATAAAAAAGGCAAAAGGCGTTAAGAAAACTGCAGTGGATAGATTGAGTATAGATAATTATAGAGAGTGTTTGTATAGGAATAAAATTTATAGAGGAGACATGTATGTATTTAGATCAAAACTTCATAAAATATATACGGAGTGTATTAATAAGATAGCTTTAAGCAGCTTAGACGATAAGAGACTAATTAGGGAGGATAAAGTTAGCACATATGCTTGGGGACATTGTGAAATTTGATATGAAAATAATAACAGCATTGTATTTTATAAAAAAAGGCGTTTTTTTTTCCTCAAAGATAATGGGCAAAAACACGAGCCGTTCCTTGTTTTAGTTGAAGGAAATATTGGATGTGGAAAATCCACACTTCTAAATCATTTCAATAAATTTGATGATGTATGCTTGATGTATGAACCACTTAAAAAATGGCAAAATGTAGGGGGATACAACCTATTGGTGTGTAGCATCATATTCTCATATTAAACCCAAACGTTTATATGAAACATTTTAGGATTTGTTTTATAAGGATCCAGAACGATGGGTAATACCTACACAGAATTATATTACTTTAACCATGTTTGAAATGCATATGCGATCAACAGACAAGAAGTTTAAACTAATGGAGCGCTCTTTGTACAGCTCAAGGTGCGTTAATGATTTCTGGCTCCAACATTTTTTAGTTTTTTTAGATATTGCTTCATAGAATGTCTATATGAGGCTGGACGAATAGATGACGAAATGCGATGCGTTCTATTAGAAACCCATAATCTGATGGAACAAAACTTTAAGATTAACGCCAATCTTATTGGTGAGCTACAGATGAAAATATTTTAAAAACACACCAAACAAGCGTCTTTATAGTTTATATTCAAACATCTCCGGAGGTAGCATATGAGCGAATAAGAAAACGAGCCCGCGCCGAAGAAGAATTTGTGTCAATGGAGTATTTACAAAGCCTACACAAACACCACGAGAACTGGTTAATCGAAAATAAGCCCCAAACAAACAGCATACCCGTTGTTGTTGTGGATGGAAATCAGAATGCGGCTTGTATGCTTTCAGAATATCAAAAAATAGAACAAATGCTGCAGCTGCCCCAAGAAACACGAATCTCAGCTTACAATAGCATAAAATAATAAATCGATAATTTTATTGATATAAAAAAAAAATATACTTTATTTTGCTTTTTCACACACAACACATTTTTTCTTATTTTAACCGATCTACAACAATTTCCTAACTTCGCTAGTCAACGGATTGTATTCTACAATTCTATCGTGGAGCAATAGACAAAATGCTGTTGTCTTTGGCGGAAACATGCTTGATGTTCTAAATTCTATCTTTACATCAACAGGACCAGTTTTCAAGGCTTCATTTTGAAACGAGCAATCAATAACAACCATGGGAGCTAAATTTTTAAATTTTTCACAATCTAATAGCGGAGGAGAATCTTGATTATAGTATGATCGTTTGAATTTGGTGTACATGTCATACAATAGTGCGTATCGGTTGCGATCGAATTTCAGATTAAGATCCTCGTATGGGTAGGTTTCAGAGTTCAAGTGTGCTTTGATGTCTGTTAAATTGCAGTGATCAAATGTAGTTGCATCTTTTTCCTTTAAATTATTTTTTTCTGATTGTAATGCGAAAATTATAAATCGGGGTTTTTCAAGCTGTGAAGAAGTTTTCACAGTCCAAATGTGATGACTAGATGCTGCTGGTAATATGGGATATTCGTACATATCCCAACTTCTAAAACTGATTTGTATTGGACGCCCGACTTTTATAATGTTGAGAAAATTTAGTCGTTCAGCATCAGATACGGTTATATGTGGTATTCGCCATAACAACTTATGAATGGACACGTCATAAGCCTTTGTTGTATTAACAACATTATTATCGGTCCTAGACCGAATTAAGATCAAATCGTGACGTGCGTTAACAACAACTCTTTTGTAATCTTCTGCGAAACCAAGCAGCATTTTCAGCGGAACACAAAAGTTGAAAAACGAATCAGGAACTTTACAATGTTTTTCCGGCGACCAGCCAGCATTTTGTAGCATTTCACTTTCATTTTTGCTTAGAGAAATATAATTTTTCAGGGCGGTTGTGACCCCCAAACTTCTGGTACGATCAATTTCAATTCCATTCAATTCGTATCGCATTTCTTCGAAAAGAAAAGATATACAATTATTATTGAGAACAGAACTGGCGGCATCTAATTTTGTTCCTTCTGTTGAAGTTATTGCGCCCTCAATGTATAGAAAACTTTCGTTTGGTAGTAGATACAAGTCTTGATGTTGAATAGAAATTCTGATTTCATCGCTGTTTTTGTATGCTGTCGAAAATGGTGTATAGGTGTGATACTCCTTCTTTATAATATCTTCGTTAAACACAGGCTGGTTAGTAATGTTGAGTAAATGCGTCATTTTTCCTTCTTTAAATGAAATCCCAGTGATTGTAGAAATAACTTATTTGCTTGTGTTAAGTGTGCTTTTCCAACAACAACACTTGGTGTTTTTCTTTTCGATGTTGAAGAAGTAGACACTGATTGTACACTGGTGGAAAGAGAACCAGCATCTTGGTTATATATCAACATTTTATGCTGGTTTCAGGTGAAGGCGAGCGGTAATGGTTTCGCCGCGGAAATTAACAAGTTGTCCGTCTTGATCCAATATTTTTAGCTCCAAGAACCTTACTTCACGGGTATTCAGCGGCAAATAAATGAGACTTTTCGGGGCTTCAATTATTTTATACCCTGGACCAACGTCTGGTGAAAATTCATGAATAGTGTGTGCAATGGTGTTGTTAATATACGAGCCGGTGACTATGTTGCACTCTATACGAATTGCATTCACCGTTATAATGTTAACAGGTAGTGTTGAAGTGTGTGTTTTGGTAGGGTGTAGAACCACATCCTTAAAACCCAATAGTTTACCAACCGTTCGCATCCGATTAAAGTATATTGTCTCACTACTTTTTATTTCTACCCTGAGAGTGTTGTTGTTTGCTTTAATTTTTAGCGCATACCTTTTTCCCCTTCTTTCCAGCTCTTTTTCTATGTAAAGAGCAATATCATCAACTTCATAAGACCCGACTGGTATCTCAATTTCTTCATTTCCAATATGAAAAAGGTTATTCTCGTTATCAACATTTGGAATGGAGTTATATGTTTGAAAGTCAACCAAACCGCATACATAGTCGCCAGCCAATTCCAAGGGAGGAAAATATTCAGCGGTTAATGTAGAAGTGATTCCACTCAAAATCAAGGTCATCGACATGCTTATTATGATGTTGTATTAACCATACTAAACAACAATTTCTATATCTTTTAATATTTATATTTATTTTTCATAGATTTTAACACAATCATATAGAAATTTTAAACACAAGTGTCCACATATCACTGAGTCAAAGTCTTGATATCGGCTATAGTTGTATTTGATATTTGAACCAAGATAGGAAATAACTTCTTTTGGCGGCTGCAAATTTCCAAAGCTATCAAAATATTCCACATGATCTTGGTGTTTGTAGTACGCTACCCAATGGGTGCCGGGGCCCGATGAAATATCCAAATTTATTACGCCACACTCCGTATACCAGGGATGCTTTGGCAGCTGGTCGCGCATAAATACACCACGAAAATAGGGAATGTTTTCAGCGAATTTGAATATATCGAGTTCGGTTAACGCTCTACGGGGCAGCCGTCTTAGAAGTTTTTTGATGGTTGAGTTAAGTAAAGCCCTAGCCCCTTCCTATATGGTTTCAGATGAAGCCCCTTCCCAAGCGCAACGGCTTCCATTTGTCTATTGTGTCTCACACTTTCTGCCAGTTGTTCTTTTGCATTTTTTGCATTATTAACAGCTTTTGCGATTTGTGATGCGCCGCCAACTAACGCTCCAAGTGCTGAAAGTCCAGCAAATATTGGAATGAGGGGTAAAATACCACCAACTTTCGGAATTGGTATGATCCGCGGAGTTTCAACTAGAGATTTTTTTGTTCCAATAACATCTTTTGCAGTTTTCATAGCCAATTTGATTGTTTTCGATATGCTTTCCGGCTTTTTCCTCTTCAATACAATATTTATGTTTTTAAGGGCCGATTTAAATAAAGTTTTGTTCGGTTTCCTCTGCTTTCGCCTTTCTCTCTTTATGCACCCCATTCCCAACTTCACTTTAGTTTTCATGGCGTTTGTAATCAGCCAGGCGTTTGTCCTCTCGCCCAAGTTGGCGTTATTTGAAGTTGCTCTGTTCCACGCCTTTTCCGCTAAAATTCTATCCGCGATGTTTCTGTTTAAAGTATCTTTGTGTTTGGAGTAGGCAATGTCGTGCTCTCGACACGCCTCATCAAGTAGATTCACACCGCGATCGCCTCTAGCTAAACGCTTTTGTAGTTTTGTGCCTGGACCACAAAAATTATAGCCCGGTATATGTAGCTCGAATGGCAGATTGCTGATGAGTGTATTTATTAAACCTCCTCCGGTGGAATTTCGTGAGTTACTAATTGATTTTCGGGCAAATTCAATCATTATATTATATTATGTACAACCTTTTGCTGCGGGCCTTCGTTGCAAATAGATTGAAAAACCCTATAAAACAATGTATTTATGTGTGGTTGTATCATAGTACACAAAATGAAGCTAGTAAAACAACAAGCAAAGCTAGGCATTGAAAATTTCGATTTTGGTGATAATCGCCACGGAGCGAGGATAAAACATAGCGTGCTTTTACCAAATGACATTCGAGCGATAATTGTCGGTCCTTCGAGTTCTGGTAAAACCAATATTATGCTAAGCTTGCTCTTACATCCGAACGGTTTGAAGTTTGAGAATATATATCTGTATTCAAAGTCGTTGTATCAACCAAAATATGAGTATTTAAAGCGTGTTGTGTCGCCCATTAAGGGCCTGGGATATTATACATTCACCGAAAATAACGAGGTAATAGATCCAAGCGACGCCAAAAGAAACTCTGTTTTCATATTTGATGACGTCGCTTGTGAGAAACAGAATAACATGAGATCGTACTTTTGTATGGGGCGACACAAAAGCATTGACAGTTTCTACTTGTGTCAAACGTATACGCATATACCCAAGCATTTGATTAGAGACAACGCAAACTTCATAATATTGTTTAAACAGGATGACCAAAATTTAAAGCATGTATACAGTGATCATGTGAATACAGACTTGTCGTTCGATAAATTTAGAAACATGGCTGCTGATTGCTGGAGCGATAAATATGGGTTTTTGGTTATTAATAAAGATTGTTCTATTGGTGTGGGGCGCTATAGACGGGGGTTCGACATATTCATTAAAGTATAAAACAATAATGCACGCCCTGTGTGCTTTCATTACCGAGAAACACATTGGTGGAAAACTGAGCTCAAAGTTGGTTGCGAATTGGTTGCAGGTTGGTTGCAAGCTGGTTACAAGCTGGTGACAAGTTGGTATACGCGTGGTCTTCGTCTATTTTTTAACGTCTGGTGTCAACTCATAATGAGCTCAAAACTACTTAAAAATATCATAAAGGCATCAAATGATGTGCGGAAAAAATATAAAGCGTTGAAAACCGGAAAAACGGAACACGAGCTAATGTTGGAAGCAACATTTAAATCTATTAGTGAGCCATTGAAAGAAATTAAAGAGAAAACAGGCGAAGAATTTAGTAAAAAAGTAAAAAGCCGAATGAAGGGGGAGCTGTCTTCGGCTGATCCACGATTACAAGACAATTCTGATGATAACGATAATGAGGATGCTGTTTCATTCATACAACATTCCCCCTCAATGATAACACCAAATAAACCTCTTTCTTTGAAGCGATTGCGGGCGCCAGTTCAATACAGTACACCCATAAAAACTGTAAAAACATCTCCGATCTCTTCGAGTTTGAGTGAATCGTTAAACGATTCAAAATCTTTATCGGCATATTACATCAAAGAATATATGAATAATAGTCGGAATCTTGATAAAACTTATGGCCCCAAATTCGATGAGCGCTCCAACAAATTTCGGGTGGGTGTTTTGGATATGGAATTCAAAGAACATGCAATTGATATTGGAGGTATTGAGTATCGGGCATCTCGGGGGCTCTACGAATTGATTTTCATGAAAAACCCAAGTAAATACAAACCAAAAGATTTAGAAAACTACAAAGATATTCTTCAAAAATCAAATGTTTATCGCACTGTTGTTGATGATGCTAATAGTAGAATCAAAGGTAATGGTGGCGAAAAGTATAAAAGAATCGTTAGCAAGCTTATTGGGGGCAAAGGGGGAAGCGGGCTTATGCTTGTGAATAATCAAAAGCCCAATTATGTGTACTGGGATGATCCCAACGAATTGGTGGAAAGATTGAGGCTACTTGTTTCTTCCCAGCAAGCCGGCCATTCCAATCACAATAACGAAATAGTGTCAATTATTGAAGAACTGAAAGAGGTCGACGCAATTCTTTAAATAAGTTTTGGCGAATGAGAAATCGATTATTACGATCATGAGCGTTGATAAGTTTGGCCGTTTTGTAAGCAAGCGCGCAAAACCTATGCGGGGAGAGCGCGGTCTTCCGGGTGTTGGATTCAGCTTGGCCAACAGCGGAAACTTTGATTTGGGGGGTAAATTAATTGAAAACTTGGGAGATCCCGTACAGTTACAAGATGCTACAACAAAGGCCTATGTTGATAAAGAGATTGAAAAATTGAAGAAAGAACTGGAAGGGGTTATTCAGCAGACAAGCGACAGTGTTTCTCAAAACACAAAATCAATTGATGTGCTAACATTAAAACACAATAAAAAGTTGGAGGACGACGAAGAATCATTAGATGTTGCCCGGGATGGAGATGATGATGACGAAGATTTGGTGATCGCTCCAACACCCACAGTTATTTTGAAAGACAAATAGAGACACAGCTGATAATGAGCAAGCGAGAACTGGTTGAAGAATTGCATAAGGCAGCAAGGAAAAATTTCAAACGGCGGCGGGTTATAATAAAGGGTCTCGACGACTTGTGGCAAATTGATTTGGTGGAAATGGGCACATATTCTACCAATAATAAAGGATATCGCTATTTGCTTACCGTAATCGATTCGTTTTCAAAATTTGTTTGGGTCATTCCATTAAAAACAAAACGTGGAATTGAGGTGGCTGGCGCAATGGAAAGCATATTTTTTGACTCCTCGCGAATCCCCAAAAATGTGCAAAGTGATCTTGGAAAAGAATTTTATAACAAACCATTTCAAAAACTAATGCAAAGTCACAACATCAATCATTATTCAACGTTCAGCTCCCTCAAGGCTTCGATAGTTGAGCGCTTTAATCGAACCTTGAAGGGAATGATGTGGAAGGAGTTTAGCCTACGTGGATCTTATAAGTGGATTGATAACGTCCAAAATTTGGCAGACAAGTATAACAACACAATGCACAGGACAATCAAATTGAAGCCCTGCGACGTGAATGCTTCAAACGAGGGGCTCTTGTTAAAAACCGTTTATAGTAATTTAAAGGTGTTTTCGAAACCCAAATTTAGAATAGGTGATTTTGTCCGCATCAGTAAATACAAACATGTTTTCGAGAAGGGGTATACTCCGAACTGGACAACTGAAATTTTCACAGTGCAAGCTGTAAACAACACAAATCCAACAACATATTTGCTTGCAGATTATAAGGGCGAACGCATACAGGGAGGATTTTATGAAAACGAATTGCTAAAAACGAAACACCCTCACCTGTACCTCGTGGAAAGGGTTTTAAAACGAGCTGGAGATAAATTATATGTTAAATGGTTGGGCTTTCCAACCCAACATAATTCCTGGATTAAAAAATCAGATTTATCATAATATATTATATTTTATTGATTAATAAAGAAAAACATTTTAATACAAAAAATTTTCACATCTCTCATTTCTTAGTCTTTTATAAAATTTTATAAGTTTTTCAATGTTGTTGCGTTTTCGATAAACACTGTGGCAGGCGCATGTATCCGGCCCGGATGTTGCGTCGTCTTTAGACCAAGGACAGCTGATAAAGTGTCTTCCGTGAATTGAATTTGTTTCGTCCGTTTTGTAATATGACATTAGAAATAATACATCTTTCATGATTTCTTCGCGATGTTCTTCCAACAATATGCGGCTGTATTTAATCAAAAAGGACAAATAGTTTTCCAAATCCATGGTGTGGTTGTTACTCGTGGGCAGCTTCTTATTTACTAAAAAAATTCTGTTCAATAGCTGGTTCATAGGGGTCGTTGGGTGGTGTTATATCCATTTCCATTAAAATGTCAACAACTCGTTTGGAATTGAAAACATTAGATTTTCCCCGCAAGTTCTTTTTAAATCTTTCCTCTCCTGCCCTCTGCGATTCCATATTCATTAATTTCTCGCTTAGCGCCCAGTCTTCTTCAACAGAGAATGAACATCCCAGTGGGAAGCCATTTGGAGTTTTATAGTTACTGAGGCCATCGATAACTTTCCCAATAATTGTGATTTCTCCACCTTAAGTTATAGTTTTAGAACAAATTACATCGGCTTAACAAAAAAAATATCACCTATCACTTCAATTTTAACGTGTTGAAAGGGTTTGAAATTGAATTCAAGCTGACAGCTCCGGGGGATCTCTTCAATTCTCGTTGTCAATATAAGATTTCTTGCGCCGTTTTCGGGAGTCATAAATACCTCCATGTGTCTATTATATATCACTAAATTCACAATTCTAAACGACAACCATCCCGATCCACAAACACAAAATTTCCGATTTCGTGATATTGTGTCAACCAAAAATTTTTTCCCATCCATATTTAATGATCTTGTGTGTCTATGTGTGTGACTGCGTGAAAGTTAACTCAACGATTCAAATTTATACCATTGGAAGTGGCTTGGAGGAGGAGTGGGGGAAGCACTATAAAACCCTTTGTTTTATGAAATTAGATCATTGAGCATCTGTTGTTCTTCCAATCGTCCTATCAAATACGAGCAATTCAATATGCGTGGAGGAATCTTTTGCGCCCTTTTTGTGTGTGTATTGTTTAATGCAGTCCATGCGGGGGTGATACCTATAATACTAAATGAGTCTGCTGGAAATAAAGGAAATTTGGAGTTTACATTAAAGCTACCTAGTAATGAGACGGTACAAATTGGATTATCGTTCCAATTATTAAAATTCAACAATGGGTTGAATAGTTCGGCTGAAGATGCTCGGGAGCTAGCAACATCTACCATTTCAACACTAGAAAATACAACTTTGAACAGCACAACAATAACTGCGAGAGAAGAAACTAAATATGTCACCGTTCAAGAGGCAATTGAAGGTTTTAGGCAGGATTTACTTAAAAAAGAGCGTGAAATTGCAGGAATTATTGAAAGTGAACGACCTTTTTACAGACACTTCCAACTACAATTCCAAGACGACTTGATTCTTACAATCCGTTGCACTTATGACAGCAACTATGAAATGAAAACACTGAATATAAAATGCTATGAATATCGCGAATACATGAAAGAAAGAATTCTTAGCAATGGTGAAGTGGAATTCATTCGAGCTCAGGATGTAGATTATAAAACCGATGTCGAACTAATCGATGTTAGAAATGTAAAACAACTTTATACAATGAAAATTGAATAAAGTAATAATAACAAGTGTTCTTTTTTCTTTTAATATGTTTTTATTTAAAAATTTGTGTTTAACATTTTAGGGGTTGTAATTTGTAAAAAAAAGCGCGTAGCTTTTTCCTAGGGCGGGCCCTCTTGACACGCAAATGTTGCCAGCGTTCATTTGATGCAGCACGTCCTGCGTTAGGTTTCGATACCTAGCTGGAAGGAAAAGCTGGAACTCGTCCAACTCAACCAGTATGGATTCGCCGAACTCGGTGCTGCATCTTTTTGCGCCCGCAATCCGGTATGATTTGTAGGGGTCCATCTCTTTTACCTTGAGGAGCGGCTTGTAGTTTAATGTGTTCAGCTCCTTGAGGACGTCAACGTCATCATCCTCCACCACAATCGGCGTGCTGTATTCGTTGCTTTCAAACATGGCTCTAATCGAAACCTTTAATTAAAATCGAAAGCTTAAATTAAAATAAAGTATGCTCACCTTTTCTCCGAAGTAATTAATTATGGTCTTCATTCAAATTTCGGGGCTCTTTATATAGCACATTTTCTATTATACTTGCGGCTTTTTTTTAGCAATATATCACTCGAATGAAACGTAACCGCATGCTTTTATCAAATCGCGTGTGCCGTCGCTGTCTATTTTGCATGCGGTCAAACGCGTGTTCGAAAATTCTTATCGGCTTTCGGACAGTTGTCTATTTCACGGACAACATTTCGTCATAGCGCAAAACGATTTCAAAAAACCACAAACTTATTAAGCAGCAACGAATACCTCTTATCAACGTTATTTCATTTGATTTCTTCATGACGCGAAACGAATTCGAATAAAAAAACCACAAACTTACTAAATAGACACGAATGCCTCTTATCAACGGTATTTCGTTTAATTGCTTCAATCGAATTCAAATAAAACCACATGCACATTAATTAGAAACGAATGCTGCTTATCGGCGTTATTTTATTTGATTTCGCCGTGGCGCGAAACGAATTTGAATAAAAAACCACAAACTTACTAAATAGACACGAGTGCCTCTTATCAACGGTATTTCGTTTAATTGCTTCAATCGAATTCAAATAAAAACCACATGCACATTAATTAGATACAAATGTCTCTTATCAACGCAATTTCGTTTTAAACCCACAATATTGAAAACTTGCCTCCGGCTCTGTAATTCGCTCGTAGGAAATTTGAAGTTGGCCGCCACAAACAAATAAAGTGTCTCGGAAATATAAGTGCAAGTGACGCGGCGTGCAATTTACAGTGTTTTTTGTTTAATTGCTTCATTCGAATTCGCATAAAAAACCACATACACATTAATTAGATACAAATGTCTCTTGTCAACGCAATTTCGTCTATAAAGCAGAATATTGAAAACTTACCTCCGGCTCTGTAATTCGCTCGTGGGAAATTCGAAATTGGACGTGGCAAACAAATAAGTGTCTCCGAAAAAAGTGAAAGTGATGAGGCGTGGAATTTACAGTGTCGTCGGTGAAAGGTGGGATCGGGTGGGATCGCGGGGGTGTAAAATTAGGTGTGGCAACACCGGTGTGGGTAAGATCGTGTGTGTGTGTGTGTGTGTGTGTGTGTGTGTGAGAGAGAGAGAGAGAGTGGTAGAGAAGGGGTTAATGCCCTCATCGGCTTGATTGCGGTTGATGACGTAATAGGCTTGCGGTTTTGTGGGCGTGGCCTTGACAGTTCACTTCCGGTCGGGGTGATGACGTCAGCATAAATCAATAAATCGATAATTTTTATTGATTGCACAAAATCAATAAATCGATAATTTTTATTGATTGCACAAAATCAATAAATCGATAATTTTTATTGATTTCACTTCCGCTCTAGAACCCCCATATTACCACTACTCAACAAACCAACCAAGAAAAAATGAACTGGAAACGTTCAAATTGGTGGAGTTCCAAAAGGTTCTAGACTAGGGCCTATTTTGTTCTTCAAAATTTATGTAGTTTCACACCAACATATGCATAAGATCATTAGCAATTTAAACCAAAAATCTGCGGAAACAAATAAATGCTCAGCAGAATTTATATACTGAAGGCAATAGAAACGTTGAAAATTCGTATAGCTTCATAATGAATAACTTTTCCATAGTGTAGAATCGTTTCTATTTTAAAAATGAGGATTTTTATTAAAATTATTTATTTTAAAAAATTGGTTTGGTTTAAAAACGTCTAGAAGTAAACGATTAAATATCATTGAGCAATGGCAAATTGATGTATTGAAAATCACGGGCATTTCTGTTTGATCGCAAAAAAATTAATAGTTGATCGTCATGACGAGGTTCATGAGGAACTAAAACATTTACCAACGGCAACATAAAACTATATTCGAGGCTCCAGCGAGCAATTATTGCACTGCATCGGTTGCAGCAAATAATACTGCAAAAAATACACAATTCAAGATAGTCTTACAAGAAATTTAGAGTGTACTTCGCAACAGATATGAAAACAATGATGTTTTTATCCACGGAAAATTATGGCTTCTTTTTTCAACTGAATTTCCAGCTTATGACTTTATTACCATCATAACTATGAAAAAAATTATGCCAGTACAGATTGTCGAAAACTTTATTATTTATTTGGTCGCAAAATATATATTTTTCACGGGAGTTTCCCCCCCTTCGAAACGCAATAACTCCCGCCATGGTATTGTCATTGCAACAAACGATACCGCAAACAGCTTGTGACTAAAATTACCTTAAAGTAACTTCCAAATGTGTTTTGCGATAAAAGTAAGAACAAAGAAATTATAATGCCCGAAACATCATACCAAGGTCTTCTGATGGCGTTTTAAGCGTATAACTTTTTAGTAAGTAAAAGTTGCTGAACGTTAAATTTTGCATAAGATTGTCATATGCAACTGTTTTGTAGGAGCCAAGGTTCTCGATATATAGGGTTGCCCCATTTTTGTTTTCTTTTAAATGTGGTGGCTAAACGAAAGGGAAGTCTGCGATCTAAGAAACGAACTTAAGCTGACCATTGGACCCCCTAAAAATCGGGAAAAAAATAATTTCAGACTGCCCAAAAAGCGCGGTAGAACTACCATTTGACTGTACTACTAGCAACTTTCTAGTATCCGTTAATTGTCACAGTAAGTAATCATCCAAACATGTATGGCAAGTTAGTGGATTTTACTTCGTTAATTGCTCTTTAGCCAAACCTACACTAAAACAACGCGGAGACCCAAGTTTTCTTCTAGAAACAATGGAATCTGACTATCAAATAAAGGTTAACAGTTACAAATCACATTCCAGGAACATTTTAAGTAAATAAATTTAGTTTTTTTTTAAATTTAAACGAATAATATTTTTAGATGGTTGGTTAGTTTTCACATTATTTATTTTTTAAGTATATTTTGAAAATTGGAAACAGGAGCTCGGTGCACCGCACCGAACCTTCGAAAATCAAATGAAGAGACGCCATTCATATGCTGGTTTGCTTTGCAAAATGGCGCAGATATTGTTACAGTGAATATCGTGCGCAAAACGTAAAAAAAGTTTTCTCGGAATTGGATGGCTAATGCGCTTTTCTAATTTAAAGGCTGAATATCCTAAACGTCTTTTACCGATGTGCCTAGTTTCCTTTCGATCTGAGGATACCAAGTTATGATTTCCCTTGCAAGAGACCTGCATCGACTGGAAAGCATAAACTTACTAGCTTAAAGTGTCTCAAAAACCATATAACATAGGATAAAGACTGAAGATCCGTATTTTTTTCTGATGAGAAAAATTCATTTGCAATATAAAAAGAATATCGTTTCGTAAAGGATTTTAAATTTATCTTGAGGTATTTGCAATGTTTCTAAGTAGACTTTTGGGTGGAAAAAATAACTGCAATCGATAGATGCAACTTCAGAATTTTCTTTAAAAAAAAGGTCCCTTTCTAACAATTTATTTGGGTTTTCGATTACACCTAAATACGTACATATAATTCTATCGATTATTCTCTTAATTTAAATTTTGACTATTGTCGTTTGTGCGCTTTTATGTTAGCACGGCGGGTACATATATAAATAAAAATCAAAATGAATTTGGATCAATTCTTTGTAGAATTGTACATAAAATTCAAACCGGCAACTGCGCATAGACTACGAAAACGTGAATAGATTTTTTTATTATCCAGCTTGAAAAAAAGCAGAAGAAGGCGAACAAACCAGTGATATAGATGCAAGTTTACAGAAGCTGCTTGAAGCTTGGAAGTTAGAATGATTATGGGTGTGACGATGATTTTTAATGAAAAAAACAGGATTTTTGGATTTACCAACTGTAATCGAAAGAACGCTAATCATTGTTTGCTGGAAATGTATTACAGTCTTTGCTGGTTTTGCATTTTAACTCGGTTATATATTAAGAGCCAAGAAACTGCTTCTCGAGAGTTTAACTCGCGCAACAATGAGCACCATATGAGAAACGTATCAGTGGCGACATCTACCGTCGAGTAATATGCAATGGAATTTTCAAGACTCTGGTAGTTGGGGATATGTAAGCGGACAAACTGTGATCGGAGTTCAATATCTCTAGAACTAAAACGGATTCAAGCTCATCAGCAAATATGTGTACGAAATATTTAAAGCATATGTACGAGAGCCTACTTTAGGTGAATTAACACATTATAAGAACTCCAATCATCGAAAAACGATCAACACAATATGAAATTAGGTTTACTTTTTTAACAGATAATTCTGTAGCAGAGCCAAGCCAAAAAAAAATTGAACGAGACCACGAGATACTTTGATCGAAACTAAGTATCTAATCGAAAGGGTTGAGAACCAAAAAAATGTAGAAGTTGAGTAATGTTTCAAACTGATATCACACTAAAAATATTCTGAATTTTTATAATTATTAGAAAATTTAGTTTAATCTTTTTAAGTTGGGTTCCCTACAAAAAGGGATTAAAAACTAAAATAGCACTTTAATGCTTCATATTTGCGATTGGGTCAAAACCGTTTATTATCTGTTTTATTGTCTTTTATTTATGGTCTAGAAATCGCGAAATTTTCTTAGTAATTTTAGTTGATTTTAAAGGCACATTTCGAAAGAAGAATGAATTAATTTAGTTTTGGTTTATGCATAAGATTTGGACTGAAAAAATTCGATCCTACACTTGTTATTGTGAATTCAGATCGTTTTATCACTATGAAATACGTATAGGTACTCTTCTTCTTAAGAAGGTCTTCTCTATTGCAGAGATTGGATAGCATTACGGCGACACAATATGGCTTTAGAGAATATATGTATAAATGGCAAAAAATATGGCATATAATTTTAGCACTACTACTAATCCACTGAAAATTTTAGGGATTTTAAATTTAACATGATTGTCTTTACCAGCGATACTTTTTCAAAAAGAAATATTCATAAATTAATTATCATCGGCAAGCAATTAGTATTAAAATGCTTATCGTTAAGTAAGTAATACAGATATGGCAAGCAGCCCATAAAAGCCGTTCTATCTAGATTAAATAAATTATAGCGTCTTCAGCCTTTACACTTTACCAAGCATTCACGAGCTAAACAAGCCAGAAAAGCTTTATTGGTAGCTTTACAAAAATTAAAAGGAAATATAAAATAAACGGAAACCAGTTAAAACAATTATGTATCTTATTTCGTCATCATTGTTAAATCCTCAATTTCATATAGAAAAAATAACGGACAAACTCAACAAACACAATCAGATCGCGATTCAACAAAACGGACGAAACCAAACTCTACGAATTCTAACTACCTAATCATAGTTATTAATTTTTCGCCATTGTTTCATGACAAATTTTCCACAGCACCAAGTCGCCGAATGCCGTTTATCTGTCTCCGTGTCCGGCATCACCTCGTCCTCGGCTCTAAGGTGCGGTGTACTTCGGCGCATTGGTGAAACCTTGATGAGTCCTTGGGGCGTTTCAAACGAACGATTCAATCGTCTATCGTACAGGCCACGTGTCGTCAATGGTGGCGTTGGCGTCGAGTCGCGTGACGACGATCGACTGAAGAGAATCGTTCGGGAAGGACTATCGCTACCAACACGTTGGCTTATCGACTGATACGAGGTCTTACCAAAAAATTTGGTTGGCTTACATTTGCGCGGAAGTAGCGGCGACATGCAGAGATTGTCGTAGTTCGAACCAGTCTTGAATTTCATATTTGTCGTTGTGCTTGATCCTGCGTAGTTGCTACCAACATTATTGCTATAAAATTTGCGATTGGCTGGTGGTCGCTCCTCCGACACCGAACGATATTCAACGGGCGATTTATAATAATTGGGGATGCTGCTGGTCTTAGAACCGGGACCAGTAATAGGACCAGCTCCACTTCCAGCACCCAAAGAGTATCTATAGGCGGCGTTCAACGACGATACGGATGCCGAGTACATGTTGAAATTATTCGGACTCGCCTCCCGCCATATATAGGACGAATTCAGGCTACTGGCTGTTGAGTTGTGTTGCGCTGCCGCACTGGAACCTGTGCCCGAACAAAGAAATGGCAATTGTGGATTGGATGTAGAAAAATGTTTACTGGTTTTCAATTTCCCGCCACGTATTGGAAGACATGGTGTCCATGGTTGTAGAGCTACGGTTGTGATAGTATGAAATAGAAGAAAGAGAGAGACAGAGAAACAGAAGAACAAAGAAGGTATGAGAGCAACTGAATAGAAATGAAAAAAACAAAACAAATGATATAACACAACCAAACTCCAGACGAATCAAATATGTGAGGGAATTAATTTTAATTTCCAAAACGAAGCCAAAATGAGGGTTGACATGGTAGGAATGAGGGCGAACAGTCAAAATATGAATGTATGTGTAAGTTTTTTTGTTCACTATCGTCCTAAAGTAATGTTAATCGAGCACTGAAAACGCAAATAAACTATTTGGGTGTTTTGAGCGTCTTTTGGTGGTGTTTTAAGATTATTGAAAAAGTCGTGTTGTTGCTTTTTACTAAAACTTCGTGTAGAAAACACTGAAGGAGGTTGCAAGTAGCAACCCAAATACGTATTTGAGGAAATACAAAATATTTTGATAAAAAGCAACAACACGACTTTTTCAATAATCGCAAATAAATTGTTTTGAATTTTTTTAAATCATTTTCATGTTCACCAATGCAAGACATCATCGTGATATTACCTCTCATTATTGAAACCTAGTCCTGCATAATTTCTGCAAATATCTATCGATTTGCTTTGAAACTCAGGCAGCGTTTCTCCGAAAACATTTTATAAACTAGTCTGCATGGCGCTGGTTTGCTTTCTTTTATAAAAACCAAAAATGCTGGTTTTTATGAAACGAAGAATTATGAAATAGTTTCAACTTTGTTATTGGAGTGTCCTTAGAAAAAAAAATTAAATGAAACTGAGAAACACTCACTCATTGTCTAGATCGCGAATTAGCATCAGCGCAGATTGGAAAATTAATCCTCTTTAGAAAGTTCTAGGATGTAAATAATAGAAGAGAGCATGGATATTAGTGTCTAGATGACAAATCAAGACACTCTTGATATATGTGAGCAGTGGGACCGCATTATACAAATGTTACTGCGGTTTCGCGACAAACATTTGCAACTTAGTTGTTCGCAAGTGAATGAGTGTATTGTCTCACCCAAAAAACTCTTCTTAAAATATCACTACCCATAAAAACACCCACATGGTAGATTCCAACTTTAAAAAGCTCAAAGTTACGAGCTACTTCTTCAAATACCTTTATTTATACCCACAAGAGATATTTTTCTCTCTCTTAATTTATAGATTTTTCGATTCATCTCTTATTTTTCAAAGCAGTCCAAATTAAAATAACTTCAATCAAAACTTCAGAACGATAGTAAAATTATGCATCATGTTTTGTGTAGTGAATTTTGTTGAAACGCAAACGCTATGTATGTTAATGTCCAATCAATTTTCAAGTGTAACCTGTGTAATCTCTTTTAAAAAAAAAAAACAAAAATAATTAGTCAATCCTAATGAACGATGGATAACGAATAAAAAAGGGGACGAACAAATAACTATTCACCAGCGATGAGATATTATTTTTAAATATAATTTTTGCCAATATGACGAGACAAAGTCATAAATACCAACCAGAAATTATAATCTAACAGAAAATTAGTGAACACTCGCTAATGAATGCAATTAATGAACAAATAAGCGTGTTTTCAAGCACAACGCAAAAGCATATTTTCATATAAGTCACATCTCAATAACGCATGTTGTGTTAATAAACAAATTAATATTTCATTCGTTTAGTTTCGATTCGAAAAAAGCGCACAAAATCAATTAAATTAGAGAATATTCATAAATGGATTTTAATCGATTTATCGGTTTATTATATGAATCTTAACTAACATACGTTTAAAAATGTGTTTAGTCATACGAAAAAAAACTAATGTAAATTTCGCAAATAAAAGACAATGGAAACTGATTTTCTTTTTGATAAAAATCTAAATAACATAAAAATTTACCTGAGTGAATTGTATTTCTTGAATTTGTTTGATAGGCTGCACAATAAGCTTCGATTACACGCAATACCAATGCATCTTCCTCATAGGTTGGTTGAATTTTACGACTCGAATAGTTTGCGAGAGCACCCGAACTGCCAATGCCTGAGCTGGGATTTGTGAAATTCGGTCGAAGCGGTGGTGCCGGTCGCAAATTTTTTATACTCCAATTAGCTAGAAGAATAAGAAAATTTTATGATAAATTATTTGAATTTGATTTACAACAAACTTGGACTTAGCTAACTATTAGAGCACCAACACGTTGCAAAAAAGTTGATGCCAACCCGAAATACACATCTACAGACAGATTTAATGGGTGTATTTTGCAGGATCAACCGTTTGTAGTTTTAATTTTCTATGCAGGTATACTATTTTGCCCGGCTTTGAATAAGTCAACATTCAAAGACTTTACCAAAAAATATACCTGCGAAGGTTACTGACAATTTAATTCTAATAAAAAGTGCAATTATGTCCCTAATCCAAAAGGATTTATTTATACTGTTTTTCCTATTTTTGTAAAAGCTTAGGCGTCATATAAGTAGTGGAAATTGAGATAAGCAATGAACGTAAATATTTAAAGGATGCCTAACAGTGAACTTCCTAAAGTTATTACTTAAACTTAGCAGACAATTGTTTACGTTAGTTTATATATACGAAATGAGTAACCAGGAAAGCTTTGCATCTTCTCAAGTTCCAACACACTTGGAATATATATCATGGCAACAGCAGATTAGTTTACAAAGTCATAGTTTGCCCAACATTAGACGAAATAATTTGAGCAAAGTCTTATCGCCGGACGAAGTGATAATTCGACAACGAGGACGACGCACATTTCGCAAATGGCTACCTTCAATGCAGTTGATTCCTGCGTCATGTAGATGCCCATTTCAAATTGAAAGTGATGCAGACAATAGGAAACGGATTGAAGATGACAAATGTTTCGGTGATACTCTAAAGACTGAGAAGAATTTGCCGTCAAGCAACAAAGATTTTCGCAGATAGGAATGGTTTTTCAATTGATTGTGTAATGTTTTTTTTATATTTCTAATAAACTATTCATGAGATATGGAAGTTAGCTAGTTAGTTACGTTAAATTCGATTGTTCTGTTCTTGCCAGTCGAATTTGTGAGTTTAGAGTTAAAATAATTGATTATCAATACTCTGTTCCCTTCTCAAAATCTCCGAACTGTTATTAAAGAGGTACGATGTTTGAAAGCAAGAGTCATCCCTATAATTGTAAGGATATGTTCATCGTTAATGGGGTTTTAAAAGTACAGAATTATGATCTCCATTTATTTTAGGACAGATTCAGTTCCAGCTGATTCTTATTTCCTGTTTGCTAGTACAGCGCTGCCGAGGTAAATCGGGAAAATGGAATGCTCAGATTATAATGATTTATTTTGTACACAACTCGGTACAATTGTAAGACAGAAACAACATTATTCGATGTAACCACCATCAGCTTTTACAGCTCGTTCAAGTCTGTCTCGGAACCGGCTACACGCACGTTTTATCTCCTCCTTGTCCATGTTGGTCATTACTTCTATAATACGGCCTCGTAGTGCGTCTTTTGTGCTGTGGGGTTTTGCGTTGACCTTTTCTTCGACTGCACCCCAAAAGTAATAATCGATGGGGTTGCAATCTGGGCTAGACGGGTGACCAGTGGTAGGGCACATTGCTATGGAGCCAGGCTTGAGTTTTCCTTGCTTTTTAAGCGGGCGCTGAGTCCTGCTGAAATACGTAATCTCTTCCAGCAGCCACTTTGTCCATCCAAGGCTTCACAACAGTCACTAGAACGTGAATGTAGACGTCGGTGTTGATTTTGAGGCCTTTTTCGAAAAAATGCCGCGGCATAACATCCCTTTCGCTGCTTATGACTCGCAGAACCATGACTGATGCTGGAAATTTGGTGTGCATGACGATAGGAAGGATCGTGAAAAAGCTATCTGTCATTTTGACGATTCAATTTTCTGTCCTGAATAAAATTCTTTTCGTCCGAAAAGAATCTCAGAAGTCCAGCACTGTGGAGTTTCAAGTCATTCAACAATGCTTGAGATTTCAGTTATCAGTTATCTTTTTTGGTCCGATCGTTTGCTATGGCATGGCTTGCACGATTAGAGGATACCTCATTCGGGTCGTCGGCTTTTCGAAATGTTTTTGCAACCACTCGATTATTTCCTTGGCCGATTTTCCGGCGCGAAATGACTCGAGTATCATAGCTCTCCTGTCCTGCTCCCGGTTCGTGTTTGCGCAGGTGGTATCGTGTTTGTATTTCAGTGGCTCCTAACGGTATGCACTACACTAGGGAAAGGACATATGCCAGATTACACGTGACCTCCGTTATAGGGCAACCTATAAACATATTCCGGATTTACCTCGGCAGCCCTGAACATTTTGAGATGTCTCCAGACTTCTTTCTTTATATCCGAAGAAAAAGTTGCAATTTAAAATAAATTTACCTTTTGTGCTTCCTATCTTTCCGCCTTGCACCATTCCCTGATGACTTCCCATCGCTGATTTTGATGAGGTCAACATCGGGACTAAACTTGATTTGTGGCCTAGTTGTGGATGTTGCTGTTGACTTTGTTGTTGCTGTTGAAGACGATGTTGATGATGTTGTTGTTGTGATTGATGATTGTGATATTGATTGTAGCTGAGATGATGATTGAACGACAGGCTCCGTTTGTGTTGTGACTGTGGCAGCTGCTGTTGGTGCATGGAAACCGTACCGTGGCCGTAACCTAAATTCGCGGGCGGCGACATCTACAATAAAAGATGAATAGAAGCATTTAAAAATATATATCTATACAATTTGAAATATTCTTTCAAACCAATGCACGAAATGCTTTCAGGAGTTAGTAGTAGCATTTCATTATGTTCAGAATCGTCGTTAGTGTTAGTAGAACATTTAATCACAATTTTTAAAAAAAATCAAATTGAAAATGACGAAAGTAAAAATAAAAGTAAAAAAAATCAAAACTAACTAAAATAAGGGCTCAGGCGATGCGATGAGATGCAGCTTGTGGTTTTACTGCGTTGTGTTTTGTTAACATTCAGATGAATTTCGCTTTTGTTTTGATTTTGTTTCCAAATTTTCAATAAACTGTTTTAGTTTCGACCCAATTTTCGATGGCCGAAGGCATCAATGATCAAAAAGATTTATAAAGTTATGAGCTACGGTTTGATGTGTATAAGTGAAAGCATAAAAATGTGACGAAATATAGATATAGAAATAATTCACACGATTGATGTATTTTTCTTGAAGAAGATGTTGATACTGAAGTGATATGGAGCTCAGAATAAATCAAAAATATTTCCAATGTACGAGTATCTATATTTTCTCACATTCTCAAATAAATCAACGAAACAATCAAGCATACATATTTTTTTCTAAATGAACGAATAAACAAGCAAACCGTAAAAATGACAATAATCAACACTCTTCGCTTGCCTGAGCCCCTCTGCCAACCACTTGATGAGGACGATGCTGTATCATCTCGTGGTGCGTATGCAGTTCTTTGATTGCAACGAGAAGTGCAACTACTCGAGGATGGCTTACGAAAACCATAGACAATTTCTCGCAGTAAGGCGTTAGGCAATTTCTCTTTCTTCCACCAATGTGCATACAATCCTGTCTTAAATACACGCGTGTTTTCTAGCTCTTGGCTCACGTTCTCGCCGTTATCTATCGAGTCCGAAAAACCGATCATTATTCGCTTTGTGTTCACATGAATCGTCCTTTCGGCACTTCGGCTCCGTCCGCTATGCACTCTACTACGTCTGACATGGTGGTCGTCATCGGAATCCGGTGATGTGGTTAAGAACTTATTGCGAAAGGTTCCGCAGACACCATAGCGCATCATATTATGACTAGAATACGAGTGCTGCAAGCGGCTCGATCGGCTTTCACTCGACCGATGTCCATCGTTTTCCAACTCCGCTCCCGGGTCATAATAAGCTGCTTCCTCTGCTACCGTCGGAGGATCTGGTGAGGCTATTGTGCAGCTACCCGCCATGCCCGAGTCACTTGATCGAGGACTAGGACACTGTGAGCTCTCGCAACATTTACAATGGCCGGTCTTTCGTCTCCGTTCGCTATCTGAGTGATTATCATTGTCGTTGTTGGCCCCGAGCCTCAAATACTGATAGCTAATGCATCGTCGCACCGTGCTCTGATGATTACTTTGGCTACTATTATTTGTTTCATCTGATGATCGCTTTTCAGAGCGGCCCGCAATTTTTTTGTCCGAGTTTATCGAGTGATTTCGAAACGGCACTGAAGGATCTCGTCTTAAACTCAATCGGCGGGCAGTTTCGTCCAAGTTATTGTTGAACATTGGCGGCGGTGGAATTATACTGTCAAAATCACACTCGCTTTCTTCACGGTCGTTCCTTTGAAAATTGTATAATAGTTCCGCTGATAATTTGTCTGGCGCAGGGACCAAAGCTGGGAGATCTATCGAACTGGAATGCGTAGCCAAAGAAATGTCGTTTAAATAGTCCTCGCCGTCATCATCATCATCATTCTCGTCCATCTCATCGTTCAGCAAAGATATGCTGTTCGTGTTCTTGTCCATGCTTTGCATTTGCATTTCGTTTTTATCTTTCCATGAGGGAATATACACTTCTGTTACGGACGAACTATTAAATCGATTTCCAACAAACAAAGTGGGCATACTTCTCCGTTCGTCCGGAACCACCCCCTTTTTCGTCGCATTTGTATTTTTAATTGCCGTTTCATCATCCATATCCGCCAAATTCTCACACGCCACATAATTCCCTGATATAGCTTCGCCGAAACATGACAACTCGGATTTCTCCGACATTTGATGCTTTATTTGACCGATATTCAATCGAGCGGTAGATGTGTGGATTTGTATCGATTCTCTCGAGGATCGTGTCCTATCCAACGCTCGTGTTGCTTTCGAGCAGATCAGCATTGAGTCTTTTTGTGACTTATCGCGTCCAACGATATGGGTATCGCCCCTATTAAAATTCTTAATTTCTAAGCTTGATCGATGCAGTCCACGTCTATTACAATCATTCGAACCACAATCTTCGCCATAATCTATAAATGTTTCGTATTCTGTATCCCTACCTAAAGATCTTTTCCCAGTGTAAAACTTAATGTAGCCAAAAGGACTACTATCACATGATTCAATATCACTTCCAGAGTCGGACGGTATCTCAAATGCATCCTGTCGCGACAGTTGACTACGCTCACTTGATCCCGACTTTTTATGATCGAAACGAGCGGTCGTTGTGATTTTCTTGTGACGAAATGTAACGGTACTCGTTGTCGAAATACTACGTATCGATTCCGGATATAGTAGGGCTTTCACTATGAATCGACGTAGCATTCCTTGCCGCACCAGTTTCTTAAAATATTCGGTCAATGCAGCGTACGGCGCCGCAGCAGGATAATGTCTCGGCGGGAGCGTAACTGAAAACTTCGCAGCCGGTTGCAGATTGTATGCACAAAGGGAGAAACGTGTACAGTAGCCCCGGGAATCAAGTAAATGTGTAGATGACTACGTATACAGTAAAAATATTTAGAAGGTTATTAAGAGATCTGGTGCGAGTCGGATTGTTACAGTTAATGTGATCTTTCAATTCTTAGCACTCAAACTGCCTTGAATTACGTTTGAAATTAAATCCCGATTGAAAAGCCGGAAAATTCTCATTTAATCGACGTTCAAATGATTTTCCATTGAAAAATCACATTCGCTGATCGAGACAAAAACGCAAGTCTTAAATTTACAGCTAAAATTCTAACACTTACATGCAGCGGAGGTTGAGGTGTATTAATGGCCGACGAACTAATATTTCGCTTAATATTGATCGGCATTGATGAATTGCTGGCGGATAATAAATCGACCCATTTGTTTGCTTCGTTTGGTCCTTGACAAACAGCTAATATACGTTCAATCACTTTACTGCTTATTTCGAAAGCATTTTTATAATTTTCCGTGTCTTCTAGTCGACTAACTGTAATACCTGTTAAGGGCAGTTTACCCTGGCGAGAGAGAGAAAAATAGAAAATAATGAATATTATATTATTTCAGATGTGTGCTTATCGTATTACCTCATAAATAAACGCACTCATTCTTTGGCTAACACTTAAAATTACTAATGTCTGTGGGAAAAGAACAAAATAACGATCACGATGATCAGGACCAACAGCAACACTGCCCATATGAATTATTTCACCTGAAAAATGGAAAATGAAATTTAAATATTAGATTAATAGAAAGTCAGCCAGTATTTTAGTACTTAAAAAATTAAAGTAAGACTTCACGTTTATGATCACTAAAATTCAAGTACGATCCCCAACACAACCTTAACATTTTTGTACCGTTTACAGAGAAGCTTTTCCCTAGCTTTGCCAGATGATTTCGTAACAGTAAAGCTGTATTCTGTGCACCAATTCCCAAACAACACTCCACAATATTACTTCCTAATCCCAAAATAAATTAATTTCTACAGATTAATGAGCATCATAAATGCACAGTATTGCGTTGAATTGTTTCTCACATATGCCTGTAAGCTTTTAAATTATATAGCCAATGTTGATCGACTGTTCTTTACACCAACTCTATCAATAAACAAATTCAAGAACTTTTCTTTCCTATACTTTCGCTCAAAATTAACGACTTTCGACGAAAATTTCCAGTAACAAAAAACATTTCTAAATTTGTAATGTAAACAAAAACGAACTAATCAAATTTTACTGTGCTGTAAAATTTCATTCTTATTCGCGAATCACTAATCAAATTCCTGAGTGCATGCCGCAAATGAAAGAGAAATACAAAATTATTCAGGAACATTTTCATACAAAGTGGGTCGTCTAACTAAAAGGCGGCATTACTAGACTTTGGGCAAGGTCATCGTCACCCAGTTTATTTTCACTTCTGAAATAGCGACCGCTACTACATACTGAATGGGAAACCGGAGAATGCAAAACTAATTGTACAATTGCTGCGAGTAATTAAATCTTAATGAGAATGTGTAAATGAATTACTTACCTAACGTACTGAGTTCTTGACCTTGCCAGCCACGGACTGGTCCAGTCAGAACTTGCAGTTCCAGCTCTTTTTGGCGTCGAGTCGCCGAACATGTTGCCTACATATGAAATTGAGAGTGATTAATTAATTAAATTCCAAATTTAATGAAATCGAAAAGGTGGATCTCATAGTGTTATGTAAATTTTTGCGATATTTTTTATGAACAAGGATTTATGTTTAAAGGAAAAACCATTTGTATTTCTAAAGACACATTTCGATAGTAAGTGGAATTATTACATATTTAAACAGCATTTAAAAAGACAAATCCTTACAGCAATATCTTTATAAACAGCCACACTTCGTTGTGTATCACCCCGATCTGGATGCGAACTTTCCATATGCCTTTCCAACTCTTGCAACATTGCCGAATACTTGTCGAGTCGTCGAAAAGGTTTCGATAGTCCTGTTGTTAATACTAATAGTCCGGGCGACGCGGCACCTTGTCGTTCCATAAATGATTCTAGCTCATTTCTGTGAAGAAGTTGAACAAGGAGAAAAGTAGATAGATTAACTCTAGAACGGTGAAGAAATATATTATCAAAGGATAATAGAAAAGAAAACAATTACTTGTATCGATCGAGAATCACTATGGCACGAGGATGGGCTGCACAATAGGCTTGATGTACGGACTTCATAAGGGGCGCTTTGGTTAAAAATAATTTCCCGACACGATCGTTACATTCTTCAAGTCCTTGAAGAAGATCTTCGTGCGTTTCAACAACCTCAACAAAATTGCACATGAGCTGAGCATATTCATCGGGTGTGAGTCTGAAAATTATTTAAAAAATAATATCAGAAATGAGTAGTTCGAGCACAAAATGTAAGCTTGGGAAATAAGTGTGTTTTAATATTTTTTTCCAAGCTTCGAATATATTTTTAAATACTTTTTGAACATTTTGAAAATGCTGAAACATTTTTTTATCACTTCTGAAAAAGTTGGCGATTTTATGTGGATTAAAATTAAACATATTTTACTATGAAATTTTATTTACTTTTTATTTTATCAATAAAACTAATCAAAATTTTCGTAAGTTAATAGTTGAGATCATGGCTACGATTTTTTCAAACTGCAAAGATTTTTTTTATCGATTCTTTATCAAAAATAAATACAAATATCAGAGAATGTGAAGCTTCCTAATGGAAAAACGTTTATTACATTTTTTAAAACTCTGCAAAAATTCGAATCTATAAATTGGTTTAAATTATTATTATTATTAAAATATTTATGTTATTAATTATGCTGAGTCTTATATCTAAAATAAACAAATGATTACAACATCTTTGGCTTGAGATTAGTTACGAAAAAACATCGAAAACCACACTTACAGTTGACTAGATCCTAATGGCTCCAAAAAATTCTCTAACAATCCACGTATTTCGGCTACGTGAGCTCGTTCACTTTCTAGTAAATCCTTAAACACTACCGAACGATATTCTTGGATCTCTTCGGGCGGCCGAATTGTTTCCGAAACAGGAAGCGGTGCTTTGTACTCTTTCACATAGTTGCTTGGAAACCAGCCTGTTTTATCACTTAAGGTTCCTTCCCACCAGCCACCCTCCTCACGTTGTGTCACCGTAATAATGTCACCTTTCTTGAAGCACAACTCGTCATTATTCCCGCCACGAAATGAATACTCGGCCTGGACTATGTACGGTTGTTCCATACTAACGTCTCTGCAATAAAACAGAATCAAGAATGTTATTTAATTTTATTAATATGGAAATGACATGATCTTTTAATTGTCGTAATAATGATCAAAGATTTTCGAGGATGAATATGTATCAATAAAAATAGAATTACGGGCAAAACGGCAATAAAATTTTTATACTTTTCAGAATATTAAGACTTGGAACATGATTTTGGACCCTTTCAAAAAATTTATGGTAGAATTTCATGAATGAGATCAAAATCCAAGAATATAATTTTGAATAATTTTGAGGTATATTTCTGAGTTTTAATTTAAGTAGAATATTTCAAAAACGATATTATTTACTTATCATAAGGAAACAAATAAAATTGGAGTAACGCAAAATACATTCACACCAACGAGATCACGTTTATGTGAATATACAGATATTTACCTACAGTTTGTTGAAAGATTCATTATATAGTTCTTACGGTTTCCCCATTAAAAATGCTAGGACATAAATTATTAGACGACATCGAGCATTGGGTGCTAGCTACAAAGCTGAGCGCTTGCCAACACCATGGGAGCAGCATCAGACGTGCGTAAAATAAGCCAAATATTTAGCATAGGCAGCTAATTAAAGGCGAAATAAGATTTGGGAAGACGACCGACAAGCAGAAGGACGACTCTTCAGTTTGCCTTGACAATGGTTTACCCATCAAGAGCTATTAATGAATTATCACGACGACATATTGCGGCTTGGCAATGACTATCGTTCGAGCATTATTTTTTTTAAATCAATGTTTACATTTTTTCAATGGGCATGGGGTTTAAGATAAATCCTTTTAATTGTTGGAACCAGTTGTGTAATTACAAATCCACTGCGATGACAGTGTGATAGGGATTTTTTTCCGCATTTAGAGGGCCTCTTTAAATAGTAAAATATAGTAGATTAGGAATGGTTTCGTTACAATGTTTTATTTATTGTACATAGCCACGAAAGCACTTACTCGTGAAAAAAAATATAGATTTTAATCAAAATTAAGCACAACATAACCATAAGCTTTTTCAAACAGAATGTTTCTATGATTTAAAGCCGAGGCTTGTTCTGGAGAACTTAACTAAACGTTCCTATTCAGACAAGCGTTGTTACAAGCCAACAAGTGACGCCTTCTCATGAGCTGATGGAAGTACCAGAATACTTTGGTGATGGACTAAGGGTACTTACTATCTAGGGGTCACAGTACCAGGTTGATTCTACTTATTTCTAGGATGAACTCAAAAGAATCTACATTCTGTGACGAGGTTGATATGCAGTGCTGTGAGTGATTATAAACTCAACTATATTTTTGAGTGTCTCATAAAAACAGGAGATTATTTCATATATCTGTTGATTTCATTGGATAATATGCCTCTAAGAAAATGTAGTAAGGATAAAAGGTTGATTATATTCCTTTCGAAAATAAAATAATCTGCGAAAAAGTATAAACTCAGTGTAATGTTTGTAAAGTTTTTCATTTGATACTTAGTCCATTTGCCATTATTTTTGATTACATCTAACAATCGACTCGAAATGCTATTAACAAGACTATTTAATACGCTATCTGATATCTCGTTCCAGGCTACTACTATTCTTTCCTTCAGCTCTGCTACATTTTCAATGGATGACTTCTCCTGGTCGTAGAATTTCCTCGCTAAGATGCCCCACAAATTTTCTATGGGGCTCCGGTCGAGACTTAACGCTGGTCATGGTAATAATTGGATTCCATAATCCTGAAACCACTTTTTTGTGGAGGCAGTCGTATGGATGGATGCACTTTTTTGCTGACCTTGCGCTAGCGTCACAAAAGGCAGTAGATGATCCTCTAGTAACTCCTGATATCCGACAGCATTAAGTCTACTATTGACGAAGGCTATTTCGCTCCTAGCATGTTTTTTGAAAGCTGTCCAAATCATCACAGAACCACCTCGCTGCGCTCTTCTTGGCATGATTCTTCTATCCTTTCGTAAATCGTGCCAGTAGTAGTTAAATCCATCTGGTCTATCGAGATTGGATTTCTTTTGGTCGCTAAAGATCACATGATCCCAAATAGTTTCTTTTTGGATTTAATTTTCGGCGAATTTCAGTCAAGCTTCGATGTGACGTTTCGTCAAATTTGGGTTTTTGCAAACATTTGTGGTAGTTTTTGAAGGATGCAGCTCATTTTCTCACTAAGCTCAGATCACATTGCAAGTTCTACCTGCCAACCATTGTCGATGATGAAGCTCCTGCGTTCGATAGTTCTCTTAAAACTGCGCGTTTCACACTATGCGAATATTTTGGAGATCGCCCAGATCACAGTATAGGTAGACCCAGTAGGTTATGTTTCATATAAAGGCGCACTATCAAGTACGGCCCGCGGTTCTACAGGACAACGTCAAATGTTTGTTTACATTTATCATGTGTTGGCTGCCATTTATCATATGTTTGCTGCCATTTATGACAAAATGGCAGCTATCTACTGGTCGGGGCAATGCCAGAACTCGTATATGCACGTTTCATGCTAGGCGTGAAAAACGCCATTAGAAACTTCGGTTCATTGAATTACAATGGTGAAACGTCTTCGCTGGCACAAATTTCATTCGCTTTTGACAAATTGATTTAGAGAAAAAGCCAAAATGCCTGAAAAAATGTCTCATGTGTTGAAATGAAAGATGAAGTCCGCGAAAGTGCTTTATCCTCTGCAAATCTGGCAGTGCTTGGCATTCGTCAATTTTTGCAACCACATAACCAGCACATGGCGCCATTTCTTGGAAGGAAATTTCGTGCTTTTGGGCTTCGATTGCATACTGGGTCTACCTATACTGTGGCCCAGATGACTTCTTATTCCCATAATTCTCGATTCCGAGCTTCAACAAATTTTTAACTACACTCTGCGATTTTTTAATTTCACTCGCGATTTATCTCTGAGTTAGTCCTTGGTCCTGAAATCAATAATTCTGTGCTTTTCAACATCACTTAGTTTTTTTTCCACAGGGCATACTAGGGATCGAAAAATTTCGAAATTTTCCAAAAATACACTTCTTCACAGTGTTAAAAGGCTACAGAAAAACTCAAATCCACGTGAGAAACACTCTTGGCAAACTTAGAACAGCAACTGAGTTTATAATTATTCACAGCTGAAAAAGGACACACTGATTGAAAGGATTTCCTGAGAATCCCAAAATAACATGTTCAGGCAAAAAAATTCATTTCCTGAAAATGCTTTGGAAATAATTCGAAAAATATGTTTGAGTCCATAATTATTCACAGCACTGCGGATTAGATGTTCATTATAGACATGATGAGTTTATAGAACAATTTATAGTCCTGCAGCTTTGATTGTGGATGTGCTGGTATTGTGCGTTCCATTTTCGTAGGTACAACAATTTCATATAATGTTTTCCTACCTCTCCAAAATATTTATTGTTCAAAAAAACATGTAGAAACCAAAGACATTATCATACCCCCATACCAACAATTGGATTTATTTGATTGGAATTTTTATCGATAACGACACATCAAAACACAGCATACCTACAAGTACAGCACATGAGGGTGGTTTGTTAGCGTCCATAAACACTCATCAATGATACTTTCACAACAACGACACAATGCAACAATTTCATTGAAACTTCAGGATTATATTCTCAACAACCAGCAAATTAATTAACCAATTAATTAAAAGCCAAACGCACACACGCGCACAATTTAGAATCTTAACTTATCGAACGTTTACGATCGCGTTTCTCATTTTCGAAATAAATATTTTGGCATACGATCAACATTTTCAGTTTGGCAAAAATATCATTTGTTTTTCTTAAACAGAATATTATTATTTTTTCGCTCAACAACAAATTGTTTCAATAGTTTTTTCATCACTTCTTCGTACCAAGGATGTCCGCATAGAAAATCGAAGAAAAGCCACGATCCAGTACATGTCCAACGAACGACATCATCGTCATCGCGCCACCACCGATCACTGAAAAGCTTCCAATTTTCCTGATTGTTACATTCAATGAAATTTTCAATCAACTCCATTTACCCAAGATCCGCCATAAACTAGGGGAAAACTAAGAAAGTATGTATTGTATCCATACCTACTACTTCCCACAACATCTTCAAGTACTTTATTGATGCAAGGCAACGCGATACGTAACGATGATGTCGAGAAAATTGCTAAGGAAAATCTATCCATCTCGACTGTAGCGTAGATACGTAGATAAAGTGGCACGGGCCGCGGTCACACATGCCTGAAGACGCGAGTTTTTCTGATTTTCCAAATGAAAAGCCGTCGCCGTCACTCAAATAAGCAATAAAGCAAACCAAGAGACACGTCTTATAAGATCTTCGTCTTGTTAAGCTCTTTCGCTCTGAACTTTGTGAGAAAGATATTTGGAAAATGCCTATTTTTATACATACATCGCTGATGTGGTGGTGTACAAATGAAAAACTGAATACACCGGACCAGGAAAAAAAAGAAAATGTATTTGAAGAAAAACTCATTCAGCAATGTGATGATGTTGATCTCTTGGCATCAACCTCTTAGATTTTAGTGCCACCTTTTTGGTATAATGAGATACGTTACTCAAGTTGAGGTGAAATAAACATGTTCACACGTTTCTGAATTTTTCGTTTCGGGAAATATTTTATGGGGATGACAAATAGATGATAAAATTATTATTTTTAATGTAACATATTTATTAAAACTATGCGATACGAATAAATCAACTTTGGTTCCTATATAAATTGTAAAGCATAAATAAAGTTGAATCGTTTGTTTTTGAGGACCATAAGTGGTTGCACTTAAGAGGGTGTTCAGTCTACCGTAAAGAAGGTCAATATTGTCCGCAAACATTAAGCACAAGGTACCGCTTGTCGCATTATTATAGTACAAAACATTGTTCTTTGAGAACCGTGGAGCAACACCCTCCTGGATAAGCTTCCACATAAAACAATCACGATAGATTGCCAATCCGAGTTAGTCTGATGACGTAACCAAATTTGTCAGTTAAAAATAAAATACAAACTAAAAATGCATATATACTTTCGAGAATTACATACGGGATCATAATTTGAAATCAGACTACGAGAAATAACCTCATGAGCATGTCACGGCTACTAACCAAAGCATACAAGAACATACCTTCTGACCATAAATACCCGGAAATTTGAAACAAAACGCAAAATTTTTAATCTTCATCAATCCTTACTGGATCACCTTCAAAATATGCTCCATTTGAAGCAATACACAAATGCCAACGCTTTCTCTAATCATCAAAACATTTTTTATAGGTGCTCTCCGGTATGGCTCCCAGCTCCTTCTGCGAATTTTCTTTGATGGGTTTTATGGAGTCACATCGGGTTCCCAGAAGCGGCAATTTGAGTTTGGGACACCGGAAAAAGTCACACGGAGCCAAATCAGGTGAATAAGGCGGCTGGTCGATGACATTTGTCGAATTTGCCCGATCCAGCATGTCTTCAGCGATCTGCTGTCGATACTGTTTTTGGAGAAAATTCAGCTCAATCGGAATGAGCCCAATTGGATGACCAAAATCAAATGAGGTGATTCACGAGCAATGTTGAGATCACGTGCAATCTCTCTAACGCTAGCATGATGATTTTCAAGCACAATTTCTTTAATTTTTTGGACGTTATCTGCAGTTGAAAAGGCCGATGGCCGTCCGGAACGAGGTAAGTCTTCGACGATCTCCCGACCATCTTTAAAGGCTGCCTGCCTGAGTCTTCGATACAATAGAAATAGCCTTCTCCAGCATCCGCATCGATTCGTCATACGAAATTTCGTTCAAAACACAAAATTTGAGACAAACTCTTTGTCAATTTTTTTCCATTGTAAAATTCGCCGAGCACTACTGCGGTGGACTGATTCAATCAGCTGCTGTAAACAAACTGGTTGACAGATCGCGCTCATTTTTAGCATAGTAATTAAGGACAGTCTTGAAAAAAATTCACGCGGGCAATTTAAATGAGAGATTCCGGATACTTTTTGGTCAGAAGGTACATCGTCTGGGCAGTACTAAGTAAATGAACAAGCTATCATGAAATATGTCGCACACGGACAGTACAAGCAATGAATGATGGAGTGAGAGGTTTCGAGGAGGCGGAGGTGGTTTAACTCGGTAAAAATCCGACATACGAAGAAGCAGGCGCAGATCGGTATCTTTTGAAGATTTCCACCTTCCAACGACGAAAGAGCACAAAATTTTTATTTGACAATAATTCAAAAGTAAAAATTTTGTTCAAAACAGCTCAGGGAAATTTTAACTCTGAAGGACCAACTTGTCCAAAATCTTTGGATTTGGGCCCATCTCTTAATCGGATTTTGAAATTTAAAAATGATGTCGAAGCCGCAAATCCATACGTGGAAATTCTTAAGAAAATTAATTATTCGGGTCAACAGAAAAGGATTGCCAATTATTTTTTACCGTCAACCTCACGAAACGTTTACGATGAACATACCTACATATGTAAATATTTTTTGACTCATTAAACTTACATTACCTCTGCATTTTTCTTAATTTTTGCGGATATGAAACACAGGAAAATAGGTTGGATGGTGTATTTAACATTCGCGGAAGTTTTCTGGTACCTAACCCGCGCGAATGTTAAGGGATTATTGTATATAAAGCATTAAGCATATCGAAGCATGTTCCAGGACAAATAAAAAATAAGAAAAAAAATCCGTTCATATTCATTACCAAACGTATTTTCCAAAGAAAATCTTCAACACTCCTTTGAATGGCACCTCCAACTAAAATAACATTGTAAAACATTGTTACTTAAAATACACAAAATTTCCTTCCTAGCTTTTCGCATGCTTCATATAAATAATCATTTTCCCATGTGTTCGTGCATGAAAAGCGCGCGATTCCACACTAGAGACTACATACATACATAAATAAAACATCTTCTTAACCGCAAAATCTATAAGAACTTATAGTGGATTTGCTTTTGATGCTCTGATGATTGTATATACAATATCTGCCATTTGATTGATATTATTCTTTTACGGAGGAGGTATGTATAAGCGGCCTGCATATACAAATATTTCTGGATGTGTGTGATATAGAGGATGAAAGAAAATCAAGCAATCTTCTGGCGAAATGAAAATAAACATAATACATACGGCGAAATTCTGAGTACTTCTCTCAAATGTTTAATGGATGCTAACTAGCGAAACATTTGCCTTTTTTTCACTGTAATTGCAAACAAATCAACAAACCAAAGCGATTACACATGCATGTGTTCAAGCATAACATTTTTTTAAAAAAAGAATAATTGCCATATTAGTTGTAGGCACTTTGATTTGTTGACGTAAATTGTTGAGTTGGACGTCAAGAATTGTTGATTATGGTAAAAACAAGAAACAGGTGTCCATGGGAAACCACAATGAAAAGAAAAACGAATTTTAATGAAGAACCTTAGCTTGGTAGCTTGTAAATGAAGTGAACACAACGACAATTTGGATATAAAAAAAATGTTTCCGGTTATCATCTTAAGGGGAGAATACTGTTGAAACGGCAAAAATGAATCCTTTTTTAAAATGTAAATGTAAATGAAATGAAATTTGAAATATATACAGGGTTAGTCATATGACGTGTCCCCAACTTCAGATCGGTTATATCTGTCAAGCCACTAATGACAGTTATGTGCGTCCGTGGTCCGAAAAAACAGTAACGACACCAGAAATGATTCGTAAAGTGAAAGAGAGAATTCGCACGAAATCCTCGACGTAGTGACAGTCAAATGGCCAAGAAACTGAAAATATCGCAAGCAAGCATGCGACGCATATTGAAAAATGAGCGCAATCTCAAGCCTGATAAGTTGCAAAAGGCACACGATCTTACACAAAAATAAAAAGAGGTTAGGTTACAAAGAGCCAAACAGCTGATTCACTTGCTCGAGAGTGATCGATTTGCCAATCATTGTGTTTTCTGATGAGAAAAATTTGGGATTCGCAAAATCGACCCCATTACAATAACTTCCCATAGGGAACTGGGAAGTTAAAAATCTATTAGTCTTGAATATAAACTACTACACGGGCCTAAATTTAGGGTAATAAGTAAGTTTCCCCCTTAATCTCTAATTGGTGCTGGCAATTTTCAGGTGAATTATCATCAATATCTTGGGATACAAAGCATCCCATTACACCAAAAAAAAATATTCAAAAGAACAACAACTACATTAAATATTTTGAAATACCCACAAGGATCTGTTCAACCTGCATTCACACCTAGTTTGATGGATTGGTTCCACACAAATCTTCCCATACATTGCGCCATGTCTTCCACACCTCGTGGGCTCGTGAATCTGCACACGAGCACTTCACTTACGTAAAGGTAAATATAGATTTTTTGGCTTCCCACAAGGCAGACGGGTTGGGCCTTGAATGTTCTCAAGAAGCGAATTGAATGTAAGCATATGAACCGCAAGTTTATTAAATAGGATTGCCCGCCGCAGAATTTCGAAATACTGTTGTGAGTAATTTTAATTGGTGGCAATGAAATCCAGTAATTATGAATTGATCGGCGTTCGAATAGAAATCGAATGGGGAAAATCTAATAAGTTTGCAAACAATTTTCACGCGCATTTGGCGCCACATTTACTAGAATTGTGGGTAATTTCATTTAAGTTTAGTGCGAACTGATATACTGTTTCAATGTGTTGCTGATACGAGGAATTTTTTTTGTTTAATTTTTCTAAATTGCTTACGGTTTTGTCGGAAATAGAATTTTGCGAAAATAGTTTCGATAGTATCCGATGTGTTTAAAACGAAAAAAAAACTGATTCAGACAGCTATAGTTGTGGGATGAAAATGAAAGGGATAATGAGGATATTTCTATGTTTATATTTCACCTTAAGAAAATGTTTACACATTTCCAGAAGATCGACTGAAATTGTAAACTTCTTGACGGACATTTGGCGCCGCTTAGTTCAGTGGTAGATTTAAGATATATCCGGCTTATGTGTGAAACGAATGAATTCTATACTCAATTTGATTTAATTCAGTGTTAATGTGATTCCTCGTATTTTAGCCTTGGTTTAGGAGTGAAACCCGGATTTTTAAAAGCATAATTTATTGTTTCTCAAATAAGATTGGTAAATAAACTTTACGACAATGTCTTCCAAGAACGAAACTTGCACAAATGAAGGGGATGTTATTTTTAAAAATGTCTTAAAAAACGTAGAAATATAAATTTTACATTCAAGTTTTCATTGCAATATTGTTAATTCACTTCCTGAATCCATTGATCCTAACGAATTCCAGGATATAGTTTTCAAATTATTTTTTTTCAAGCGATCTTCATTTACAATTCTAAAATTAAGTTTTCTACACGATATAAGTTAAGAGAGTCACATATCCTTCCAGTTGCTATCTACGTATATGGCAACGAACATTTGTTCTTTTGTGGCCAAATTTTATGAACATATTGAAATAAATAAAGGTTCGAAAATGCTATCTCTGCTGTGTATCTCAGCCTTGATAGTTGCTAGATAGAACTAGAATTTTCGCATCTGAATCTCTACAAGAAAATGTATCGAATACACCGATTTTGTGATCCAGAAATGTGGATGATGGGTACTGAATATAGTAGTAAGATGTGAATAGCTATCTGTAAAAAGGAGACTCCATCCATTAAAATGGGTCTTTATTTCTTTGGGTACCATATGTGAAGACCATTGGTTCGATTCATTTCAAAGGGGTAGAAAAGTAAACACCGTTTCGATTTATTTTCTTAAAAGACAGAGCAAAACAGAATATGATTATACTAATTGAAAATTTGATGCCATTTGATGAATATAAATTCTGATTTAAGAAAGTCACCGAATAATAAAATAGGCTGGCCAACTACACTATTAAAATATACTAAAAATTGTTGCATAAATACTCCTGAGTTAATATTTGCCTACCATTAATTTTTATAATTTTCGGTATACATCCTCAAACCTTTATTGATGTGAATTGTAGCAAACAAAAATCACTACAAATATTTTTTAAAAAAAAAACTGAAAATCATGATTTCGCCTTCACAATCCCCAGATCTGAAACCTACTGAGCGCTTGCGGGATAAGCTGGACCGAAACGTAAGAAAAGTTTGTCCAACATTCACTGAACATTTTTGGAAAATTCTTCAGTAGAAATTGCGAAAAATCTCAACGGAAACTCTGCTGGAATGCTTAACAGAATGACTAAGCTTCGAGAAGCAATTATTAAAAACCACGGTGGATACATTGAAAAGTCAAACATCTAGTAAATATAATATTTTTAAACGCTTTAATTCTGTGTATTCTTAGGTAAATTAAGTACATCTTAAATGACAGCAATCAGATTTTTTGTATATTTTTATGAAGGTGACTTCAGTTTACATGGTGAACAATGTATGAACGGTAGTGTTTATAAACTCAAACAAAAACCAGAATATTCTGATGCAAACACTCTTGTCATTTTTAAGTTATTGAGTAAATACCATCAGCCATTAAAAATCTCCACAAATTGCCCCCTAATTACAATCGTTGAAAGAATTATACTGATCTAAGGTACAATCAGCAGAAAAAGTCTACGTTCACGCGTCAAAAGGAAATGAATAAAAATCCTTATAAATTATTTGTTTTTTCATGCAACGTTTTCCAGGCACTGTTTGTAAGGAAATTTGTAAAAATTGCTTTGGAAACAACTGACATAGTGCCTGTTTTGTTTTCAAACATCCAAAATTGTGTAGAAAAAGTCTACGTGCACTTTTAGTTTCAGGAGGTTCCTGGAAATTAAATGCGATGAATGTACTCCTTCGTTGCAGAGTTTGGCTCATTCAACAATCATATAAGCGCATTTGTGTTATATTTACATGAGCTTCTTGTTATTTGTTTAATAATGGAAGGTAAATGGAAGGAAATAAGTGTTTCTGAACGACAAGTAATTATGAAGTTATGGAAAAATGGTAGTATTTTTTGAAATATTGGAAAACCAATAGGAAGGAACTATTCCTCTGTTCAACCCGTAATTATTTATTTTAAATCCATCGGTTTTTTAACTTCGAAACTTCGTTCATGTCGACCGTAAGAGTTCACATCTAGGGAAAGACGCACTATTATTTCCTTAGTAAAGCAGGATCCGCATATATATGACAATAAAATAGCAATTACGATCTGAGATAAATACAACAAGATGATACTATGAGCACCAAAAGTGAGTGCACACCTTTGAAATTTGTTTTTGGGCTTCAATTTTAAAAAATGAGGATATTGAAAAATATTTTCAATGAAATATTTTTAAACCTTAATTTGTCAAGAACGTTATACAAAAAAAATCAGTTCTCAATATTAACTCGCAAAAAATTTACAGAGCACCAAAAACAATAACTCATAGAAATATGAATCAAAAGTAAGTGCACAGGTGCTTAAACATTTAGGAGTTATAGCCGTAAACAAAATAACGGAACAGTTGAATGCAACTTCAACGTTATTCTCAGGAAATAGCGATCACAAAAATTCTTAGCAAAGTAATTTGTCTGGAAATTAGTTTGGTTTAAAACGTACTAAAAACAGTTGGCCCAAAAAGAGAAAAGAAACTGAGCCAGAAACAAGAAAAATCATAGTAAATTTGCATTGTGAAGAAAAAGGCTTACGGGAAATTGGAAAAATTGTGAAAAGACCACACAGCACAGTGAAAAAATTATTGACAAATATAAAAAAATGCAAAACATTAGAAAATTTGAAAAGATCCGGACGACCAAGAAAATTAAATAAACATGATATAAGAAATATAGTGAAAGAAGTTAGGTGTAATCCATGCTCAAGTGCAGTTAAAATAGCAGAAAACTACTCCGCGACAAACAATCAATCTGTTTCAGCTACCACAGTTCGAAGAATATTAAATGAACACGGGTTGCATGGCAGAGTGCAACGAAATAAGCCGTTCATTTCTAAGGTGAACTAAAGAAAACGCTCAACACATGCAAAAAAGTATAAAACGTATGATTTCAACTTTTGGAAAAATGTTTTATTCTCCGATGAGAGCAGGTTCGAAATATTTGGTGGCCATAAAAATACAAAAAAAAATGGACAACCAAAAATACAGAGTTCCACGAAAAAAAATGTTTCCGGCACGGTCAAGCATAGGGGAGGATCTGTTATTTTTCGGGGGTGTATGGCAGCAACGGGAGTTGGAAATCTTGCATTTATTGATGGGACAATGAATAAGCAAGGTTACCTCAAAATTTTACAAGAAAATATGGAGGAAAGTGTTTCGAAATTGGAACTGCCTAGGACGTGAATCTTCCAGCAAGATAACGATTCTAAGCACACATCCTATTTAGTCAAGGAGTGGTTGCTTTATAGAACTTTGAAAGTATTAGATCATCCTCCCCAATCCCCAGACCTCAATCCCATTGAGCATTTATGGGATTATTTAGACAGGAAAATTCGGGAACCTCTGATTACAAGCAAGAAAAGCTTGAAAACTGCGCTTAAGGAAGAATGAGAAAATATACAGACAAACATTACCAAAAAACTAGTCGAATACATGCCTAGGAGATTGGAAGCTGTTTTGAAAGCCAAAGGGGGTCAAACCAACTACTAATTTTCCTTAAATTTATTAGTAGAATGGTTTTTATATTGACTGTATACTTACTTTTGGTTCATATTTTATTGAGTTTTTGTTTTTGATGTTTTGTAAGATTTTTGTTAGTGAATATGTGGACCTAGTTTTTTTGTACATTGTTCTTTGCAAATAAAGGAGTAATAATATTTAATTAAAAGTATTTTTGAATCAGTGTTTTTTTTTCAAAATTGAAGCCTGAAATCAAATTTGATAGGTGTGCACTCACTTTTGACGCTCATAGTATGTCCTGAAGTGCTAAGAAAATATTAAAGAAGGCTGGGTATTTTGGGCGTGTAACTCGCAGAAAACCTTTCATTTCGTATAAACCATTTAAAACGTGTAGCTTTTGTTAGAAAGCATTTAAACAAGCCACCAGAGTTCGGGAGAGAGTAATTTTCTCGAACGAGAAAATTCTGCACATTCTGCATGAAAAGAAGGCAATTAGTAAGGAAAAAGAAAGGAACCGCGCTTGAAAACATCAAATGGATACCGACTGTTAAGCATGGTGGTGTTATCGTGGTATGGTGGTGTATGTCAGCCAGTGGTGTTGTTCAAATGGATTTTATATAAAGCACTATGACCAAATATGGTCATCTTGATATCCTTGACAATAATTTGAAGTATAGTGCGGCAAACTTTGAGCAGCAGCAAGATAGAGACTCTGAACACACAGCACATCACCGCAATCACCAGATCTTAACTATATTGAACACATTTGGGATTTAACGGAGAGGAAAATTCGTTTGCATACAATTGCTAACAAGGATATGTTAAAACGAATATTTAAGAAAGAATAAGATGAAATAAACGCCCAGAAAACAAAACGTCTTGCCACCACTATGCAAAAACGCGGTGCAAGAGGTTTCAAAGAGACGAGGCTACCCTACAAGCTATTGAATAAGTCAAACTTTTCCAATATTTACAGAATTAGTGTCATTTTTCGAAGGTGAACGTAGACTTTTTCTGGGTTGTTTTGGATGTTCTTCAAAATAAGTTGTTCAAACAATAAAAGTATTATATTATTGAAATGTATAAGCCTAATTTCTACTAACCAATAAAGAACACAAATTGATTACAGAAACGCTATTGAAGAAAATATTTTTTTTCCTATTTGACATTGTTTTATAAATTTTGAACGGAGTGAACGTACACTTTTTCTACTGAGTGTATGTTCTGTATCCTTTTGTTTTCATGTTTTTGTAATATTGATGTAAAGAAACACAAACAAAAATTGTGTCTATAAATTACCGAAATGTTTAGTCTAGGCAAGTCTATAGTCTCTAGCCAAAAAATAGCGCCGATTAATTAAAAGTATACTTCGTCAAAACCTGAGGTAGCGGTCAAGTTGCAAATGTACATTTTTTTACATTTTATTATAATTTTTTAATAATTTTTGTGGAAGTAGTTCTCATATTCTCACAGATCATACTTTTGGCACTTCACTAATATATACAAAAAGCACACTTTCAGCCACTTTTATAAACCATCTTCGCTTCCTGTCCAAGTTTTTATGAATATCCAAACATATTTTGAATCATCGCTCATTCACATTTCACGGTGGAACGGAATAAATACAGGCCAACAAATTTTCATAGGTGACACATTTTTAACACAGGAATTCCTTATTTTTATACGGTCGTCGCGACTTTGCACATTTGGAACGGCGAAAATACTATCGACCCCGACATCGTCGTCTTCGCGCATATGCAGAATATTTATAATATTTATAACATTTATAAAACCAATGAAAATGGGAGGCAGTCAGTCCATTAAGAATTTCGCCCGCACTCGCGCGACGAAAGTGATCCGAATTGCAAAAATTCATGCAGAAGCTAAGATCCCGTATGGGCGAAATTCAGTGGGAAAAGAGCACTTGAGACAAACAGCTTGATCACATACTGGGACGGGACCGCCACGATATGTGGAGGAGCGCTCATAATTTCATTGCAATCAGCTTTGTCGTAAATTATCTAATTCGATTTGGTTACTGTTAGATGTTGTCTTTGGCGCCGATTTTGTGTGGGCGGAGGAGACTTGTGCCTGTTGCGGCAGACCTTGAGCGTAGTCATCTTTGTCCGTCCTACTACGTTTTTCAACTATTGCAGATTTATCATTTTTCATCTTGAAGTGCACGATTTCATTCGACTCAGAGGTGTGGAAATAATAAATGATGATTGAGTTGATCATCTCTATACGTAGTAAACATTTTACATTGTTTTAAAATAGAATACAAAATGATGCACCATTCGAGCATTTTATGCTGTTGGAGATAAACATGTTGAAATAGTTGTATACATTCCTCTATTGTGAATACTTGAACGTAAAGAAACAATATGCAATGCACATGTGGCACTCAATACGTTGGTATTTAACGCGTGCATCTAGGTAGCCCCAGGTTTTTCCCTTGGACCGGTTAAGACAAAAACAGATGCTTATACTTATCTTATGTTATATCGTTGACGATGGTTCTTGCTATGTACATATACAATTTTAACACATCGTAGTTAGTCTCGTCGAGTCTTTAATAGAATACAGATCTCACTGCACTATTAGAAAACGTTTAATAATAAAAGTTATTCACGATATTAGAAGTGTTTATTATTCTGCGCCGTTTACAATAGGTTATGGACCCAGACATTGCCAATAAGTGTTAAGTGCAAATGTTCGCGATTTATTGACATAAAGCGGTTAAAGATACCATCACGCTTGCACTCCCTGCTAATAATAAAAATTGTTTCGAGTGTTGTGTTTGTGCCGTGTTTAAATAAAAATTCATATACAAGTTTTATAATATAAGTGACTAAGAATTATAGCTTGTTTAACCATGGCAGATATGGACAAATATGTTGATCGTTTCAATGGAACAGACTATAGCCAATGGAGATTCAAAATTGAATTACTCCTTGACGAAAGGGGTTTATTGCATGTGATCGACAAACCAATTCCTGAAAATCCCGATAGCAGATGGCTTCAAGACGATAAAAGTGCTCGTTTCCATATAGTGAAGTATTTGGATGGGTCTCACACCACAATGGCAAGAAGTAAGTCAAATGCCAAAGAAATCTTCGAAGAATTTGACTCAGTGTATATGAGGCAATTAGTAGCAAAACAAGCTGCTGCTGTAACTAAGATTACAGAGTTCAAATACAATGATGGATCACCACTAGCTAAACATTTTATCGAATTTAATAGCTTAATCGAAGAATTAAAAATGTCAGGTGGTAACTTATCAGAAAGTCTACAAGCATGCTTTCTCATAAGAAGTTTGCCGAAAGAATATGATCCAATCAAAGCGGTGATACAATCATCAGACGTGAAAGACTTTAGTATGAACTATGCCAAAGCTCAGCTTCTAAATTTCGAAGCTCAATTAAAGTGTAAATCAAACGATACAACGAGTGTTAAAGTTCTAGAAGCTAATCGCAGTGCACCAACAAAAATGTTTTCTAATCAAAGGAAATCATTTAATCAAAAGTCTAAAAAACATTTCCCAAATAAAAGATTTCATAAGTTCGAAAGAAACAGAACTTTTGCTAAAAACAACATGTTTTGTGATTTCTGCAAAAAGAAAAACCATACCACGGACAATTGTAGAAAAATTAAAAGATTTGAAGAATTCGAAAGAAAGCGCGATGGAAATGAAAATAAATCATGTCATATAACGCCTTTTAGCAGTGCTAATATTGCATCGTCATCTGTAACAGAACAATCTTTTACATCATCTGTATTCATCGCAAACAATTTCGATGACAAAAATTCAAAGCTATCGTCAACTGCATTTATGACAACCAATAATGACAAAGAAGAAAATGAAGTTCAATTTGTCATTGATTCTGGAGCGACAGATCATATAATCAAAGATAAAAATCTATTTGAAACTTCCATCGATCTTTATCCACCGGTAAAAATTGGAACAGCTAAGGATGAAGTATTTATTGAAGCTACAAAGAAAGGATTAGTAAAACTAAAAACTGAATCTGGACATAATTGTACATTAGAAGATGTACTCTATTGCGAAGAAGCTGCCCACAATTTACTCTCAGTTGACAGGATGAGAAAAGCCGATTTGGAGATTGTTTTCAATAAGCAAGGTGTCAAAATTAATAAAAAGGGTAAGACAATTATCACTGCTATATTCTTAAATAATGCAATCACTGCATGCTTCAAAGTTGATTATAACAAAACTGCTTATAATGCAGCTGCATTGAATAATTATACTTTATGGCATCAGAGATTAGGACATATAGGTCAAAGTAAATTTATACAGTTGAAATCAAAAGAAATGATAGATGATGTTAAACTTATACATAATATACAACCAAATGATGAACTATGTGAAGCTTGCATAAATGGAAAGCTCTGTAGATTGCCATTTGGGCACAAAACCAAACATCACATTAAAAGACCATTGTATATAGTTCATTCAGATATATGCGGTCCAATTAACCTTTTAACGTTATGTAATAAAAAATATTTTGCTACTTTCATTGACGAATATACTCATTATTGCGTAACCTACTTGATTGAAAATAAGTCTGAATTATTTAGTGTTTTTAAAGATTACATCGCTAAAAGTGAAGTTCATTTCCATTCAAAATTAGTACATTTATACTCTGATAACGGAGGAGAGTATTTATCTAATGAAATGAAAAAATATTTGTCTGAAAAAGGCATCAGCTACCACTTAACAGTACCAGATACCCCACAACAAAAACGGTGTAGCAGAGCGAATGATGAGAACAATCAACGAAAAGGCCCGTTCAATCTTAGATGGAGCTAAATTAGATAAATCATTCTGGGGAGAAGCTGTACTAACAGCTACATACTTAATAAATATTACCCCCACTAAAGCTCTTGCAAATAATAAAACACCGTATGAAATGTGGAAGGGCCAAAAGCCAAAAATAAAATACTTGAAAGTGTTTGGAGCAACTACCTATGTACATGACAAACATAGAGAGTCGAAGTTTGATAAAAAATCTTGGAAAGGTATCCTGGTCGGCTATGCTCCAAATGGCTATAAAGTTCTTAATCCTAATACTGGTAAATTCGTTATAGTGAGAGATGTCATTTTCGATGAAACAAATTTTTTATCTTCACGACCTATAACACGTTTTAATGAAATAGATAAAAATAGTTCAAAATCTTTAGAGTTTGAAAACATAATTAGCAATTCATATAATGAGGGACAAAATTTTAAAGAAAATGTCTCGACTAAATTAAATAAAAGGGTCATAGACTCGGATAAAAGCAATTTGACATGTAATAATGATAATAATGAAGTAGATAAGTCAGAAATTCAAAATAATGGTAACTTAAAGGAGTTAAATGAAAGACCTATAGATGAAAATTCGGAATTGAGAAGAAGTAAAAGATTAAAAACAATGGATCGCATATCATATGAAGACACTGATACTAGTTTAGATAAATACCTACTGTCTGCGCAGTCTATTGCTTGCAAAATACCTAAATTTTTTCAGGAGATATATACACGAGAAGATAAAAATCACTGGATTCAAGCCATCAACAACGAACTCTCTTCTCTTCATAAGAATAGCACGTGGACTCTTATAGACAGACCTCCAGAAAAAAACATTGTCAATTGTAAATGGGTGTTCACTATAAAAAATGATGAGTTTGGAAATCCCAAAAAGTACAAAGCACGCCTAGTAGCTAAAGGTTTCAGTCAAAAATACTTAATAGATTATGATGAAACATTTGCACCTGTAGCTCGTATTCCTAGCTTTCGTTTCTTAGTCGCATTTGCTAATCAAAATGATTTATTATTACATCAAATGGATGTTCAAACTGCCTTCTTGAATGGTAACTTAAAAGAGGAAATATTTATGAAAGTACCTGAAGGGATAAATTTTGAAGGAAATAAAGTATGTAAATTAAATAAAGCCCTTTATGGATTAAAACAAGCTGCTAGGTGTTGGTATGAAATGTTTGAAAAAATATTAAAAGAAAAAGGATTTCGAAACTCTGAAAGTGATAGATGTATATATATATTAGACTTAGGATGTATCAGCAAAAATATTTATGTGATATTATATGTCGACGATTTAATAATAGCAACAAAAAATATTGATGTTATGAACAAATTTAAAGAATACTTAAATAGCAAATTTCAAATGACTGACTTAAAAGAAGTAAAATTGTTTCTTGGTATACGTGTAATAAGAGAGAAAAATAAAATAACTTTGGACCAAAGTGCCTACATAAAAACTGTTTTAAGTAAATTTAATATGATTGACTGTAAAGCCGCTGAAACTCCTATTGAGATTAACGTAGATTACAATAGCTTAAATTCAGATGAAAAGTACGAGGCACCTTGTCAAAATCTTTTAGGTTGTTTAATGTACGTAATGATTTGCACTCGTCCAGATATTAGTACAGCAGTTAATATTATCAGTAGATTTGCAAATAAAAATAATAAAGTTGTTTGGCAATACTTAAAACGAATATTGAGATATTTAAAAGGCACATTCGATCTAAAATTAACATATCATAAAAGTCAGTCAAGTGAAATTTTAACAGGATACACCGATTCAGATTGGGGTGGCGATTCAACTGATCGAAAAAGTACAAGTGGTTTTTTATTCAAAATGTACAATAGTTGTACTGTATGTTGGTCTACAAGGAAGCAACATTCGGTAGCTGATTCATCAACCTATGCAGAGTATATTGCATTATATGAAGCTGTAAAAGAAGCAATGTGGCTGAGATCTTTGGCTTGTAGTTTAAATGTAAAGATAGATGAACCTATTAAAATTTTTGAAGACAATACAAGTTGTAAAAGTATTGCAGAAAATTACACGAGCCACAAAAAATCCAAGCACATTGATATAAAATATCATTTCTGTAGACACGAGGTAGAAAATAAAACAGTTTTGATTAAATATATACCTACCGAACATCAATTAGCTGATATCTTAACAAAGCCATTAACTTCTAATAGATTTATAAAATTAAGAAAATGCTTGAATCTAGAATAGTTAAACATATTAACATTTCAAACTAGATCATATAACCAATGTATAATTGTAATAGTAATGGTTTGATTAAGGTTTTTTGGGTTTTTTCCTTAATCCTCGCAACAAATGTTGAACCATGTATGTATTTCTGTACTCAGTACATATCACCCAAACAAATAAAGTCAATAGTGTATGTGAGACATCATTCAAAATAATCTAAATATAGTAAAATCTACAATCTGTTTTTGAGGAGGTGTGTTGAAATAGTTGTATACATTCCTCTATTGTGAATACTTGAACGTAAAGAAACAATATGCAATGCACATGTGGCACTCAATACGTTGGTATTTAACGCGTGCATCTAGGTAGTCCCAGGTTTTTCCCTTGGACCGGTTAAGACAAAAACAGATGCTTATACTTATCTTATGTTATATCGTTGACGATGGTTCTTGCTATGTACATATACAATTTTAACACATCGTAGTTAGTCTCGTCGAGTCTTTAATAGAATACAGATCTCACTGCACTATTAGAAAACGTTTAATAATAAAAGTTATTCACGATATTAGAAGTGTTTATTATTCTGCGCCGTTTACAATAAAACAAATCTCGACATAAGAAATTAGTTTTAAGAGAGGAGTACGCCGTTAAAAAATCAAGTTTTTTTTATTTGGGATATTTCGTTAGAAAAGTACCTTAAAAATACATCTACAAAAATTTATATCGATATCCAAACTGGTGCGGCCGTTCATCCTTCTATACTTTTTGGAGCGCAAGCAGCCTTCAAGTGCCTGAACATATGCCGCTATGTAACTATTCGACTAATATGCTCTCTAATACAATACATATAAGCTATATTATATAGTCCTTAGACTATATAATATAACTTAAGGGATTACATATATTGTCAAAAAAATCGATCGAATTTTTTTCATTTAATATGAAAGTATAGTACTTCAAGAGTATTCACACCAAATTTGAAGTGAATTCAAGCAATATTTCCGGAGTTATAGAGATTTGAATACCAGGCGGTCGGTAGGTGCGCTCTGCCTTACTCAGCGTATTATACTCGTACGCATGCAGCGCGGTTCTGCCGCGTAAAATCAGCTCTTTTCTTTTTCATCAAACATCACAACATCAAGACGATACTCTGGACATTGCGAATGAGGCGAACGAATTACTATATGGACCTGGAATCGACGACTCTATGTAAGTCGCTAAAAAATAAATTTTTCATTAAATCGCGGTGAAAAAACGCGTTTTTCTCGAAACTTTGTTTTTCCAGGCGGTAGGCACGATTTCTCGAGAACGAATCGGCCGATTTTGCTGAAACTTTGCACAGGTCCTCTTTATAGTATTGACTCGTGCTTGAATGAAGGGATGTTCATTCGGTGGACTCGTTCTTGTTTTATATTTTAAAAACGATGAGAATCGGAAAAATGCTAAAAAATATGAGACGAAAATTCATTCAAATCCATTTCAAAACTTTAAATTTCATTTTTTTCAATTCCTTTATTCAAGCACGAGCCAAAGGGCATACACTTTAAGATTTTTTTTTTAATTTTTGATTTGAGATGAACTTGCACCGAAATATTCTGCCTACTGCAAAAAAAGGTTGGATGAGGAAAACTGCAGGAAAATTAACAAGTTTTCAATGTTTTTTGCTGAAATTTCTGTTACAACTTTTTGAAATGCTAAAAATAAAATACATTTTTGGTTTTTAAAATACAATTTTTTGAAAAAGTTGTTTTTCTCCTTCAAGGCCTGTGTAACTCCTTAGACGCGTTTTTCTTGAAGTAGTACTTTTTCAACTTCTGTACAAAATATCTCAAAAAATACCGAACTGATCCGGTTCAATTTATACCACATCTACAAAAGAGTATTATCTACTCGTTGAACCTACGTGTTTTTTGTAATTTCAGAGAAATAATTTGTTTATTAATGTTTAAAACGCGTTTTTTTTAAATTATAATCGATTTTTTTGTTTAATCGACAATTAATGTAAAAATTTAATTTTTTATAAATTTTATTGGTTAACCTATTAACTATACATCTCATTAAAATATTTTTTCCTGAATGTTGAAGGTTTCCCGGAAAAGGCGTTAAGTTGTACGAGGCATTTTTTAATTGGTTGTCTGTTCGAGCTTTTTGGTAAATTGGTTTAATAATAATAAAAGTCGTGACTTTTTGCTTTTTTTTGTTGAAAAATTATTTAAAAAAAATATTTTTAAGTACTTTGGGACATGTACTTTAAGGATTTCATATTTAAAATTTTCTGAATAAACAATACATATTTTTAAGTTAATCTGAAATTAGCATATTTTTTTTTTAAATTTTGCATGTACATATTTCCCCCCTTAATGATATATTCATCCAAAATAAGGTTTTGTGGTATGTACACTACCTTCAAACCTCGAGACTTTTTTTGAAAGAAACCAGACTAGATATTCCACTGCAATGCAATCCTTAAATAGAAAACATAATAAATACTCATTCGAAAGAAATGCCGAAACTTTAGCTTCACAAGGTCTTTCAAAGTTGAATTCAGGGAGCGTAGTTAAAAGCAAACACTGCATATTTAGCTGAAAGAGGATCATTAAATTGGTAGCCAAGAACGAAGCCAATACTGGCTTAAGAGTGAAGTGATCAAGCGTATCTAATTCTAAATTACTGGGTCAGTTTGCCAAACTCTTTCTAGCAGAATCGTACACCTTTGTATCCAAGAATGTATCAGAAAAGGATATTGCAAAAAAAAGATTCCATTAAAGGGGGATGCTCCAAGAGTACGCACTTTCACCGTTCTCGTTTTATGGGAATAAATAATGAAATTTCAGGGATACTATTATGCTGGGTTGATTGTCATACATTTCTTAGCATTGCTTTAAAAACTATTTAAAAAAGTTCAACCGTCCATTTTCCGATAATAGTCCAACCAAAATAAGCAGAGAAAATTAGCAAAGCAATTGGGTTTATAAAAACCATAAATATTTTACCACAAGCGGTCAAAATCAATTTTTTCCACCTGTATCTTTGAAAATGCTGTTAATACACGCAAACTTTTTGTGGTATCTTAATTATTGCAAGTATCCTGTACAATCGTATCTCTTAATCTACGGATACAGGATTTATAACGGGCTTTGCAATTGACTTTTGCTTGCTAAATCCTTTTGAAAGACTTGCGACTCCCCCGATACCACAATATTCTGCAAACTTGGTCCGCTTCCTCACTCACTCCACATTTTTAAACAGAATGTAATGCTTATTTATCTAATTGGTTTTACTATTTTATGTATTTCATTTCTTGTGTTTTTTTTTGCCTTGTAATTAGATAAATATGTAAATATTGTGATTGTGTAGACTCTGACAATAAATAAATACGCAAATTAAAGAATTCGATATTGAGGAAATCGGTTGTATTTTAAGATGTTGGCAAGCCAAGCAGTTTGGAATTGCTTACCGTGGACGCAGTCACTGGTATATAGTGAACATTGACTGGGAACTCTATGTTACAGTGAAATAAAGATAATATTCAGCAGAATGAAGGTCTCTGCGATAAAAGAAGTAAGGAAAGATTAGTAGACAACCATTATGTTCATTGATATCCTTATAATATGGATCACAGGTGAACGATAATTTGGTGTCAGTACAGACTTTCCAAATTTATTTCACTTCCGATCTTGACCATGTATTTTCCAGACGATGAAAAATTTAAGATCTGGGAAGACGTCGTCGACGCTTGCGACAACCTTAGAACAAAAATATCATCACATGCACGATCCGAACCAGTTCTTGCCGGATAGTGGTCTGGTCCGAAAATACATTCGCCCATCTCTGGGAGCGCACATTAGCGCCTTCAAGAAGGAAGTAAAGACGTCTCACGCTTTAAGGCTGTTGCAGGGGAATGCGACTTCCTGTCGGCGATGTCAAGTCCAGACGGCTAAACAGGACGAGTCCAATTTCTGACTCATGCCATCGCTGGTCATGCTGGAGCCTTTTATATTCAACAGGAGGCCAATAAACTGCGGTCTGGCTGACTGAAGGGCGTGCGTGACTGGCACTACCCCCACCCCCAACGAAGTACTTGATTAGCCAGGCCGTCGCGCCACATCTTCATCACATCCGCTCGGTTCAGGGTGTCCATGGCCTCCCACACACCTGACGCGACAATTAGTGCGAATCGAAATCCCCAAGTCGCCAGCGAGACATTCAATTTCATAATTCCGCTTTGCACGGACAGTTATTGACAGCTGTCACGACAAACTCCCTGCACACCCTGGGCTCTGCCCTTCACCCAAAAACCCGGCATGCGATGCGAATTCCATTCTGTCACCGTCCGAGAATCCTCTTCGCTACTTCCTTCACACCTCCTGTCTTCCGGGCACTTCTTTGTCGCTCGGCGCGTTCAGTGTGCAAGCGAAAAGTTAAAAATAAACACAATCACTCATAAACAAGAAAATCCAACAAAAAACCCGAAATCCCGGACAAACCGGAGCCAGCCTGCAATATTCCTACCGTTTTTGGCCAGGATGATGTCGGGCGAGATTCCTTCCACTGGCCGCAGAGGTTCAAAGCCAAGTTTCAAGGTATTCCAAGGTTCTTGCGTCAAATGCACACTTCACTGCACAAACAATGCACAGAATTTTCGGTTGATTCACTTTGTGTCAGGGCAAAACGTTCAAGCACTTGGGCATTCGAATCGACGTTGCGGCATTCTACACCGCGCCTACGCCAGGTGTTCACTCACGCGAAATAAACGCACGACAGCTCGTGTCTTGCAGACGCGCAGTTTGGATTTTCTTTAGCAGAAAGGCACAATATCCGCGAAAACTCGCCACTCGACCACCGTCTTAAAATAAATCTGGACTGTCACACGAAGTTCTGGGAATAGTCAGATTTGACGTTTTGCAATAGGTCGAATGTTCAGAATTGGCATTGCCATTCGCGTCAACTAGTTGATATGGAAAAACGGGGAAATTTATGAGCGATTGTAGACCAGCGGTAATAACTAGCGCACATGGGTGAAGCGGCTTGTCAAATTCGAATCAATAGTAAACAAATCGCAATGAATCCTGATGTGTTTCGATGTCCAGCTCCTTATTCGGAGTTTAATCTGCCAAGGATGCAAGACCCGCATTTCATGACATCTGAGGAGGTTGTGATGCCGAAACACAAGCAGTCGCCTCGTGGAAAACATGTGCCCACGTACAAGAATAAAAACTTGAAGGTAATTTTACTAATTAAAATTTGTTTAATTTAGTATAAACTCATTTGGAAATTAACTATACTAACTGCTTACTGCTCAATCTCTTTAAATGAAAGATATTTAGTACTCCGTAGAGCAAAAATTTCCACCTTCCATCAACGAAAAATAAATATTTCCTTCAAATAAATGCTCTGTAATTCCTCAACAAAAACTAAATCGATCCTGTTCACAATTTCCAGCACGAAGATCAAGACTATTACTGCGAGTTGTGCGACTATGACTTCACCACCAAAGCGGATTATCAAAAGCACCTGAACGAGCATCGTCCGTGCACAATTGATCAATGCAAATTCATAGGACACCCAGACATCCTTCCGCGACATATTGAGCAGCAGCACAAAAGTGGTTTGTACGAGAAGCTCAAGCAAATAAACACACCCGAAGAGGTCACGAAATGGCGGGAGGATCGCAAGAAGCGCTATCCGACTCGGGCGAATGTGGCGTTGCGACAACAATTGCAGGAAGCACGCTTCCGACGCGGGGAGCGTCTCAGCGAGAATAAAGCGCGTTTTGGAGAACGCAAGGATCGTAGAAAGTGTCGCCAGCATGACTCTAAAGACGCGAAGTCTTCAAGACGGAGGAGACCGCGAAAACCAAGGCGGCCGAATCCAGGAAATAATCTCAGGAAGGATCCACCGGAAAATGTAGAGGAAGCTGACCCGGAAAGTGATGGTGAGATTAAGAAGTTCTCGGGAACATCGGAATTGCTTGATTATGAACGGCCGAAGAAGAAAGGCAGGGCGGAGAATGCGCTCGCATCCTTGGCGGGGTTGTACGGGTCGGACGATGACGACAGCGGCAGCGATGGTTCGGATAAAGCTGAACACAACGAACGCGACTCGCCCGCAGAGGAAAAGTCCAATCAATTCAATATTTCTAGCGACGAAGAGGACCATTTCGAAGTTCATGGTGAACGGTTCGACATTCTGTCGGGCCCGACTACAAATCCTATTGAGCCGAAATCCACATTAAAGCCCGACTGCGAAAATCTCGCGATTGAAACCGAACCTGACGTGCTTGTTCCCAAAATCGACGAAGACAATTCAACTGCAACGACAGCCAATCCTCCCCAGCAGGTCTCCAAAACTACCGAAACTATTTCCGCCATCCCTGAAGCCCAAATTCCAAAAGTTGATTCCGACGATGACGATCAACAGGTGGAAGTGCCATTTGAAAAGGTTGTCGAAACCTTTTCGGAGGAAGAAAAGCCACGAAACGAAGAAAATCTGCCGGACGAGAGGAAATCAAAGAAGAGAACGCGGCAACGAAGAAAACCAATTGATAGTGAAAAAGACGTTGTGGCGAATAAAAAGCCGAAAAGAGTCGTTCCCGGCCTGGTTTATTCAAGATTGTATCGGCGGCCGCAGAATACGATGCTTGAGAAACTACTGCACGCTGATATCGTGCACGAACGGAATGTGTTGCTGCAATGTGTCCGTTACGTGGTGGAGAACAAGTTTTTCGGGATCGGACAGCAGAGCACAACGTAGGGATCTTATTTGAATGTGTATAAAGTTTTTATTAAAGATTAAAGTTGTTGAAATGTGGATTGAATTATTTCTGTGTTTCCCAGGGTTTAAAACTTACTGTGCCGTTTTTGTGCCGGGATGAATTACAGTTAGTTTCTTTGCGGCATATTTGTCGACACTTGTTTATTTTCTTTGCTGCTCGGCAAACAATGTAGCATCACGTCCTCTCCATTGTTGTCGCACAACAGTAGCCTCGTCACATGCGAAAATCTGACTGCGTTATCTTGAACAGTTGAATGAGTTTGAAGCGTACGGAAAGGATTAATCCTCTGCGAGGTTCTCGTCGTTCTAAGATAACCATGGTACATTATTCTTGAATGTACGCCAGGCGACACAAGGAGTTTCCAGTTGAAGCTGAAAGTTTGTTGGCGATTAGAATATAGCATTTTGATCTTTTAAGGATTTCGTCGTATCTACCATGGTCGGCCATTTCTTCGTGCATTGGATATACAAATTATGAATCGCAAGGCACTACTTGCGATCAACCAACGTGCAACAAGAAATGCATACAGTCGTAGCCACAATTATTTACACAACGCAAATCATGAAGAAAAATTAGAATGAAATCAAAATAACTTCTTCAATTTTTATTGCAACAAAATGCAATTTTATTCAAGTATTCTTTGGCAAATTCATAGTTACTTGACAAAAGCAAAATTGAAATAAAACATTACAAAACAAAAACTAAGTGGCCACAATTGTTTGCACACGCATCATTATGGCCAAAATTATTTGCAATGGATGGCTTCCGCCTCGTTTTTCTTAAAAAATCTGCGAAAAACTTAAAACTAATTGTTAGTCTTAATACAAAAGGGTACTTTGTGACCATTACCAAATACTTGGTGTTGCCTCCCTTCTCACGAATAACCGCTTCAAGTCTTGCTGGCATTGAATCAACTAAATTCTGTATAGTTTCGATGGATAAGATCTGCCATGCATTTCAAATGTCTTCCGAGGCTTCAACTGCCGATTTTTCAATCTTTTGAGGAATTGTCGATTTCATCAAATGCCAGACATGCTTAATGACATTCAGATCGGGGCCTTGTGGAGGCCATTTCATGACTTTTTGCCCAACGTCCGATGAAAACGTTTGAAGTATGGATTGGTGCATTGTCCTGTCGTTATATAAAATCAGGACCAATCAAATAATCGCCGGCAACAAATGCAACTTCGTTCAATATATGAAAGTATTGAGACGAACGCATCTTCCTTGTATAATCAACAATTGGACCGATCCCATTGTAACAAATACAACTCCATAACATTATTTTACCACCATGTGAATGTATCGCGTAGGGATACTGGCAGCTTGATTTTTCCGTCCAATGACAAAGCACTTTCATCTGTCCACAAAATTTGTCTCCAAAATTCGACCGGCTTATTTCTGTGCACAAATGCAAGCTGCAAGAGAATTTCCCGATTCTTTGGAGATATGTACGGCTGTTTTCGGACGACGTATGCTTTTATTTCTGCCTCGGAAAGTATTCTCCAAACTGTTGTTCTACTGATTTTGTCATTTCTGTTCCCGCTTATACTATTTATCATGTTATTGACCTTTTTGCGACTATTTCAATGTAATGCTTTTTTGCCAAGTAACTATGAATTTGCCAAAGAATACCTGAATAAAATTTCAATTTGTTGTAATAAAAATTGAAGGAGTTATTTTGATTTCATTCAATTTTTTTCATGATTTGCGTTGTGTAAATAATTGTGGCCACGACTGTATATATGCGCCGATCAGCCACGAAAACCTTCCGTTGCGCTTTTAAGCGCCCAACTTGCTAAAAGCGCTACCAAAACACTTTTTGTTTATAAATAATTTTTTATACATGAAATCTTTTTGTTTTATTTTACATTCGAATCGAAACCATACAAAACACAATTCCGAAATTGGTTCATATTCTACACAGAAACAATAAACTTATATAGAAACCAAAGTAAAACGCTTAGCTCCTCGGCAACGTTTGCCTACTTTTGGCGGTCGTAGCCACCGCGAAGCGCTAAAACTAAATGCAAAACAGAGCCCCCTTGCACTTTATAGTCCGCGGCCGTTTTGTCGTCATTCCTGCGGAAAATTTTAGAAAGTCGGATGAGCAATCCATTTCAATATTTGGTGCAATCTTACATTTGCTTGCCCGAGAAGATCAAACGTTGCTGTTGCGGCGGAATTCCTTCTTTCTCTTCCACACGTTCCTTGATTCGATCCACTTTGTCCGTGGGCTCAATATCGATTTCAATTTCCTTGCCGGTAAGCGTCTGGAATTTATGAAGAAATTATAGTGTTGAATTGTTTCTGGTGTGATGCAGATAGTTACCTTGACCTTGATCAGCATTTTGTTGATGTGATTTGCTACTTATTCGAGTTGAAATCCGCACAGGAACGGTTTTTGGCGAGCAATTTCAATGACTGCGCGCACTTGAACTCAAAAAATGTTTGACAGTCGTTGTCAAATTTGGCGTTAATGCGGTGAAGAAGAGTCACGAGAAATAGAGGGAATTTTAATATGTCAGTCGACAAGTGAGTGATATGAATAATATCATTTCGGTACAAATAAATGAGTGCCACAAATTCACTGCTGCTCCATTTTATCAATTATAAAAGATGTTTTGTTTAAAGTTTCTTGTATTTAAAGTAGGAAAGATTAAAATGACTGAAAACCATAAATTATTTTTGCTGGCAGTACTGCATTTTATAGCAACCACCAGCTGACTGCCAAACATTCAAAACTATCAACAATCTGTTTGAGGTTGTGACGAAAACCCTAATTTTCTTGGTTTAATATTGGAGTAAACTTAATTAAAGAACATATTTTGAAAGAATTACGGTTCAAAGATATGTCGCACAATCCCCTCGATAAAATCCAGGCTTTGGATGCCATTGAAAAAGAGATAATCATGTGTTTACAAAGTGCAGGTAATTGTTTTGTAAATTGAAACGTCGCGCGAAATGATAAACAACATTAAATCGGCGTTGCCGTATTCAAATCAGCGAATTGCTTCATATTTGTAGCTTGCATTCATCCAATAATTTCGTTTAACTATCCTCCTTTTTTCGTCGTTGGGAGATAGAAATTTTCAAAAGATACCGATTTGCTCCTGCTTCTCGGCATGTCGGATGAAACCATACCTTTAAAGCTTGACTTGAAATTCCATCACAAACTCTACTCCTCCTCCTTCAATTCCAGGTCAAGCATACACCGAACTTGCTAAGGAGAAGTCCAGCCAAAAGACTGCCGAAAATCATACTCAACAATTCCTTAAATCACTGTCGAACATTGAACAGAAGCTGAGCGAACAAATTAGTTACTTGACGAAAGTTTCAACGGGACAACCGCACGAAGGATCTGGCTACGCTGCGGCCAAAGTCCTACAAATGGCCTGGCATCGAATCCATCACGTTCGTTCGCGCGTACGTGAACTGGAAGAATGCAAATCGAAATATTCACAAGTAGCGGCGGTCCGGCAGCAACAGCAATTAAGTCGGGTCCAAGATTTGCAAGGCGCCAACCAAGATCGCTGAAAGTTGGAAGCGATTTCGGCGAATCAAAGTGTGAATGTGTGAGTTTTAGCGTTTAAGCGAGATTGAATAAAAAGAACAGGCGTTTATGCAAATCTGAATGGAAAAATATTCTGTACTTTATTTTCTTGACCAACTCATTGATTCAAATCAGCGAGAATTTTCTTGTATTTTCGCATGTCCTTTGAATACGTTCGGCAACAACCGCCGAGTACTTTCACACCCAAGCCTACCCATTCTGGTATATAGTCTTCCATCGGCGGGCTATCCTCTTTTCGTTGCCAGCCTAGTTCGGCGTCGTACGTTTCACCGCTGTTCGGATACACGACCAACGGTATACGTTCTTCTGGGGTTCTATCACCGTTTACAGACTTGAACAGTGATGTTACAAACTGTTTGTATATAAAGGACATTTGATTAAATCTGTAACTTGAGCAAGCAGATGTAGACTACCTTTGGATGTATGCAGTTGACTCCGATGCCGAGGCAATTTTCCGTAAGTTTCCGCGCCTTCAATTCCTCCCAGATCATTGTGCAGACCTCTGAGAACGGTTCGCCATGAGCGAGACTGGTGCCATCCTAAAAATGACATGACCAATATTAAGAAAATTAGGTAACTTTGAAATAAACCAAGCAGGCAGACGCGGTCATGTGTGACTATCGCTCACAGAGTGATTCCAGTTGTCGGTAACGGGACAACTGGTAGCTTCGCCTGAAAAATTGGACTGTCGACGAGTTGAACAAAACAGTTGAGTTTTAAAGCTGGAATAGATCGTTGATCACACACATATTCGACCATACATGCGATAAGCCGTGAAAGGATGTGCTCTACATGCAATATCTACATCGAGTGAATTTAACTGAAGCAAAATTGTGAAGGATAAAAAATCGGCCACTCAAAAGATTGAATTATTCGCTCATTCTTCCTTCAATTTTCGTTAGTACATTGGAATCACGTAACTCAATGGAAATTTACTCTAGAAAATGACCTGCGTATGGAAAATAAAATTGGAAAGCACGGGAAAATAGGGCTTGGGCTGGTGCACCATCGATGATGAAGTTTAGTTGCTATTGAATATACAGAAGGCATGAAAATCGTTCTAATAGATAAGAACAATATATGGTATAGCGTTTTATTGTATAATAATGATTAAAAAACGTTTTACCTTGCACTGCGTCGAAAACCAAAATTTCACATCTTTGTAGTCATCACACAGCAATTCGATCAATGCTTTGGCTTCAACCTTCAAACAAACCAGGCAAGTCAGAGCAATAATTTACAAATATGCAATCCTTTTTTAATCGAACCTCACAAGGAATAGTCTCAATCGCCAGACCATCAACTCCTGCCTCTAGAACTGCATCAATTCGAACTTTGTGCCACTTCTTCATCGTCTCGGAATCAACGCTATCCGCATAACTTCCAGTATATTCCGATCCGTTATGCAAGTGCGCTCCATATGCACCGATAGAAGCAACAATCATAGGTAGTCCTGCAAAAATACATTAGGATATACATTCTATACAAGAATCATCATTATTTGATTTGATTTACAGACCATTGGTCTCCTTTAGAGTCTTCCCGATCGATGTTAAATATTTTTCACGAGCTGTTTGTGCTAGTTTGACGGTTTTCTTTATTAATTCAACACTTTCCTCCCTGGTCAGACCAAGAAATTCCATATATCCTTCGACACTTGCTTGATATGTATTGGTAACAATAATATCGGCACCATCTAGAAATGGAATGTGATGATGTAATGTTGTTGGGAGAATTTCAGGATGTAGATTGTTTAAGATCCTATGATTAAGCCAATTTTTTCAAACATAAGCATCTGTTAGATCTTTTTAGTTTGAACTAATAAGTGATATACGTAAATCAAAAGGGCACGTTCTACGTTGAGCAGTTTCAGTATAGTATCTAATTGCTGTCGAGCTGCGACCCTTAACGAATCAATTCTACTTGCCAAGCAAAGTTTTAACAATATCACCATGCATGTTTTTCAGCTCACATGTCCTAATTCTAGGCTCCTCATCTTCGTTGTAGTGCCGAAACTGGCTAATTAAATGTAAAAGATGCAACTGTGCTAGAATAACTCATTAAACTAAATTGAATCAGATTTGCTACATTAGTTTTTCTCAACAAGCTTATTATGATGGTTTTTTAGAACATTGTCGCATCATGGTTTAAGTTTTTTTTTAGTTTTTACTACAAGGTTTTTAAATTGTTAGCATCGATTCTGAGCGTTTAGAATATCTAAAGATGATAGAATGCATCGTTTTTCCGCAATATTGAAGTCGATATATAAAAAAGTGCATGTTATATATGGTTCTTTAATAATAAATATAAATATATTTAAAATATATTTGTTGAAACGATCTCATATTTGTTAATACCTTGTCGAAAGTTTATTCTCTTATCTCTAGAAGAAGAAGAAAATTGAATAGATACCTTGCAAAAAATCAAGATGCGTTTGAATAACAGCTTCCGGATTTGTTGAATTGAATTTCGCACACCAAAGTGGATCACCATCAATTTTATCACCAACATATTTGGCTAGATCGCCAGCAAAGCCATTGTTTTTGATTAAGACTTTCTGCGCCATTTTTACGGCTACTTGAAATTCTATGTAAATTTGTGAGAATTGATGATAAGAACTGCAATTTTTGTGGATCGGATGGTATTTTTAGATTCCACCTTCAAACAATGAAATTTCACTGAATGTGCAATTTTTAATGTCGTGGTGATTGTGTTGTAATCGAAACCAGTTTTATTTGCTCTAGGCTCGATCCACTAAATTTAGCACATTCCAAAATATTCTTGAAATACTTAAACTGCGTATATTGAAGTAGTTCTGCAAATTGAGGATGATTGAAAATACCTGATGAAATAGTTGGTGTTTGTGGATGCTCAACAAGTAATGATAAATTTACCTTAAATGGGGATGCTTGTGTTCTGCCGGCACCTGGAGAGAAGTTCTGAAGACTAGAACCTTGCTACAGATTTTCGCAAACAAACAAGTCTGACATGTTTACATTGCAAGATAAGCATACGGCACCGGGGAGGTAAGGTATTGCGCAATGTCGCATCTCATGCTGGGAGCTTCGGCATTGTTGCGACACTTCTATCTGTTGGCAGGCTAAAAGATACTGCCTACTACAATTTGCATATGCAAATTTAATACTAATAAATTTTTTACGAGTAGTATTAAAGTAATATGGTTTTTTTGAATATTTAAATTTACATAAATGGATCATTAACCCGCCAGCGGTGACGCATATGTCTGTGAGACCGGTTTCGTAGAAAACATAGAATAATTTCTTAATCCTTTGTCGATTCTGGCTGTAATTTTGCATAGCTGCCTGATCGGACATCTCCACTTGATAGGCGATCAAGTAACGGTAACGTGAGTGCGAATTCCAGAGATAAGCCCTAAACCACCATTTACGTCACCATTTACGTAAGTGAAATGATTCAATTTAGTATTTTTTTTTACATGTGTGGTCACTTGAGTATGCTATGTATTGACTGGCATTTTTCTATGAGGAAGTTTATACCAGATCAGCAAATGGTTCAAATGTATTATCTCAAATTTTACCTATAAATGAATTGATTAAGGATGGTGTCTCAAATGTCTAAAAATAATACTTGTGCATAATTTTGCGTACCTGTTGTTGTGGTGGACTTGAAAACACGTATCGAGTACATATGGTCCGCAACAAAACGCAAGCCAAATGTACAAAGGACTTTCAGACAAAAACATCATCGTATGTGATCCTTACATAATATTGTATAATCAACCACAATTTTAATCCGAAATAAACGTGAAGTGGTGTAATAATTTGTTGTGTTTTATTATACTTTAACCTTGTATTTTTTAAGTTCAATTTGCTAAATTTACAGAACTTGTGTTATTTTGGATTGATCTTCACTCGAAATTCTCGGTCTCTGAGACCGACGTCACCAACTATGTAAGATAATTTTGCGTCACCGCTGGCGGGTTAACTGTTTCGTAATTGTGTGGTGGAGTTTATGTAGCGAATATTTTCTGGGGCTTCTAAATTAAAAACAATACGACATTAGTAGTAGCATCAGCGCCAGTTTTCGTATTGAACACTTAATTCATTATTATCCTGGAAGATGATTTTCAGATGTATTTGTGCCATGTTGTGAAAAAATGGCGCGAAGAGATTCTCCCTACCAGTCACGTATGATGTCTCCCTTGGTAGGTTAAATATTAAGCTGCAAATTTGCTAATTTTCAATAGAACAATTATTTTAATGCATTAAAAGATTCTAAGACTAGATAGTGAAGTTGAATAGTAAAAATATTTTTTGAGTTTAATATTAATTACTGTTATTGAAAATCAATATTAATATTTTTATTTTACTGGAAAATTTATTGTTTTTGATGGGTTTTTTCTTGGCAAAGTCTTTTAGAACTTTATCAATATCACATATTTCTTGCCAAGTAGCCAAGGTAGCAAGATTAGTCAATCTTATTTGACTTTAATTACGAGAAGAATATTTGAAGCAATATCACTATGCTACAGCATGATGACTTCCATCTTAAGGGACCACTCTACTGTTAAAGTGCCAAAAACGAAACTTTTTTCTAATCGATTTAAAAAAACATTAAGCTCATTTTGTATGAATGTAAGTTCAACGGGGAGGCGGGGCTCCCATTCCTTTGTATCAAGCGTTGAGAAACCAAGCTAATTTCTTTAAATTGCAGATGTTTAATTTGTGATTTCAGGAAACTTTGGTAATTTTAGGCGGGCGAACAGTATTTTTACGACAATGAGCACTTATTTCTGTTAATTTTTATAAAATATAGAATCAAAACTTGTAAAGCAACAATCAATGACACAACGCTCCAGAGAGTAGAACAAATAAAATATTTAGGACTACTAATAGACGAGAAACTATCATGGACATGGGATGTAAGGTAGGTCACCTCCTCGTGGTGTATCCTGGATAACGCTAAATGACCTACCATGGCACAATTTCGAATGTTCTCGGACAACCCTTTCGTCATAACGACTTTATTTGAAGCTTTCAGCTGATGTGGTATTCTGTCACCTGAGTACTCAAGAGTGACATCTTGCGGAAATAGCTTTCAGGCTAATGCCACTGCTGCCTCTGTTCCGGTAAAACCTTGGCAGGCCTCGCGGTATGTTCGAAACTCGTCGCCAATAGTCTGGCCTTGTAAGTTCAGTTGAGTTCTGACTCCTTATTAGTCCCTGGCTCGGCTCTGAGCACATATACTCATAAGGTAATGTGTGAACCCACGCATGGTCTTCCTGCTTCAGCATAGACAACCATGGGGTCTCACAGAAATTGCACCACGAGTGGAGATAGCGGCTGGGAAGGGGGACCCAATTGCAATGAGTACTTAAGTTAGTAAAGAGTATCCACTCAGCCTGGAAGGCAAGTGGAAGAAGGTGACGCGTCCTTCTGGTGGGAAGAAGACCGCGATGTCCAATCGGACTACTTTCCACTTCTTCGAGAGGTGAATGCACCAAGGCAGCTATGCCAGAAGCAAGCGCTCCTCAGGTAAGCCTATTGGTTTTAGTGGCAACACCAAGACAACGGCGCCAACAGTTGTCAAAAAACAGCAACAACCCTCTGTTACGGGCTACAGGGACAGAAGATCTGCTTTCAAAGTCCTGAAAAGGCTGAAAGAGGGGTAAACCACCTGATGGTCTCTTCCATGAGGACAAAATTTCCCTTGAACGGGAACAAAGCCTCTGTTTCAAAGCAAGGAGCAACTCAACAATTACCGGTCACCAAAAAGCCAAGATTAGTCACGTCCAATCCAGTTAAGGGCAGGAGTTTTAATGAAACGGTAGGTAAGGGCAGCCTGGTATGGGCTGGCATCGACAGAAGTAGTAGCGACGGAACAATCTCACCGTCAAATTGGAAGATGGTGGAAGTCGCTTTTCTTCGGGTGTACAAATTTTTGCAGACGGTTACATCCTGATTTCAGGAAAGTTTGGTGCTTTCGTCCAGGTGCCAAATATTTTTAATATTTTTATTATTTTCAAGTGAACTAACATTCACGGCCGTTACGGCCATCGTGCCAAGATTTGATTAGGCAAGGATACATTGTCACCTACTAGCTTTCCTAAAAGTTTTATCCATTTAGAGATGAACCAAATAATGTTGCGGTCATCCCTTGGATTATGAATTGTGGAAAACATTTTAGCAGCAACGTACAGAGCGCTAGGTATTGTCTAGTGTCTAGTTCTTCTATACTTTAAGTTTTACCTAAATATCTAAGGTATTTGCTCAAAAATGAAAACAAAAACAAATTATGTCTAAAATATTTATTGTTTTAATTTCAAAATACTATTGCGTATTCGTTCAACATCACGAGCATACGTACGACAACAACCACCGATAATTTTCGCCCCCAATTCAACCCATTCGGGCACGTAACGCTCCAATGGGACGCAATCTTCTCGTCCTTGCCAGCCGGCATTAACATCATACACTTCACCACTGTTTGGATACACCACCAAAGGGAGTTTCTGTTCGGGCAGGCATTGACCGTTGAGCGATTTGAATAATGGCGTGACGAACTGGAAAATAGTAGAACGTGTGAGTAAGTTCGAGTAGACATATTATATAATCGAAATTTACTTTTGGGTGCAAACAATTGACACCTATCGCCAGGCAATTGTTTTGAGCATTTTTCGCCTTCAATTGGCTCCATATTGTTAACGCGGTGGATCGGAAGGATTCGCCGTGGGCTAAGCTGGTACCATCCTGGATATTTTTTTGTAATTAGGGTGAAAGAAGTTGGATTAAATTTTCTGAATAATTTCAAGGAGTAGTATTAGTCATGGAAGGTGTGAAATTTAGTCAAGTCAGGTTAGCTGCAATATTTTAATTGAAAGCTGTTAGTAATAAAAAGGCAATAGAAATCAAGCTATTTTTTGTGAAAGAAAGACTTGTTGTTGTTAGTGAAATCCCGAGAGTTATTTAATTAGTAAACGTAATGTTTTAGATGGAAGAATTATAGTCATTTATTGAGAAATTGTGATACGATGAGTTTCAAAATATCCGCATATATCAAAATAAATTTTGTTTGCCAAAAAATTACTCAATAAAATAAAAAAAACAAGCATTCGCTAAAAAATAAATTCACTATTTGAAAATTCTAAATATCCTAGAATATATCTAGAACTCATCGAACCGCCGAACCAAAAATAAATAAATGTTATTATCAAATAAAATTATTAATAACTATCTTAAGTACTTAGTCTGCCAAGAATATATTTTATCAAATTTATCTTGAGGTCATTCAAATAAAAACAGCTTATTCAAACATTGTCTTTTTTGTTCATGTTGTTCAACACAAATGCAAATTATTTCATGCCAACATGCATGCATTCTGCATTGCATTCAAATGAATCGAGCCGAGCGGATGGATTCTTGCTTGTTAGGCCATGAGTGAATTGAGTAAATCATACCACCTTGCATTGGAACGATATCCAGAATCTCGCATCAGGATATTCATCACAGAGCATATCAATAACAGCTTCAGCTTCCACCTGAAATAAAAGGGCGAATTGGTGAATTAAGGGGGCAGTCTGGCTTTATTGCATGACATTTAAACCAATTTTTTATATAGAAATATATATTAGATTGTTTTGAAACTTTTATATAATAAAATTTCGAGCTGGAACTTAGGAATTTTTTTTTAAAAACTTTCCAACCATGGCGACAAAAAGGCGGCCACTGGTTGATATGCTATCTCGAGTTAGGTACAAAATTCTGATTCTAGTTCGGACTGAAGCTGTATATGTACTGACTAACCCCTCAAAATTTCAGTCCAATCGGTCAAACAGATTTTTCAAAATCTTGTCAACCAGTTCAAAAAACGTTGTTTTAAAAAGCTGCCACACCTGCAGAACGTTGTATATATATTTTTCTGAATTTCGCCGACCAAAATGAGAGTTTGTATACTAATTCTGCAGATACGAGATCTATTCAAAAAGTTTCGTGAATTTTGAACTTCCGCGGGCTACGTGTATTTGATTGTCGATATTTATATGACGTTATGTTGTTACTCATGTCACTCACTTACTGAGGGCCTAAACATATTGATTGGCTCGTGCCATTTGGTTTTTACCAATGATTTGGGCTTGAGACGGGTCGCCGCGAAATTTGTACCAAAATTGTTTAATTTCGACCAAAAACAGCATCGCATTAACATTGCTAAGGGGCTGGTGGACATCCGTGACGACCCCAATTTGCTCCAGAGGGTCATCATTGGTGAAGAATCATGCGTTTATGGTTATAACCTGAAAACCAAAGCTCAATCATCCCAATAGAAGCTGCCACACGAGCCAAAACCGAAAAAGCGCGCCAAGTTCGGTCGCATGTGACGGTTTTGCTTACAGTTTTCGTAGATTGCAGGGGCGTGGTGCATCATGAGTTCTTGCCACACGGTAAAATGATCAATAAGAAATATTACCTCCAAGTAATGCGCAATTTGCACGAAGCAATCCGCCAGAAACGCCCATTTCTGTGGAAGAACAAAAATTGGTTTTTGCACCATGATAACGTCCCTGATCACACATCGTTGCTTGTGCGCGAATTTTTGGCAAAAAAGAACACACTCATGATGCCGAAGCCACCGTATTCCCCAGACCTGCCCCCTGCGACTTTTTACTGTTCTTGAAACTGAAGAGGCCCATGAAAGGACGACGAAGGAGGAGCTGAACAAGATCACAAAAAATCATTTTTGCAGTGCTTTGAAGATTGGAAAAAACTTTGGCACAAGTGCATACATATTTCGAAGGAATCAAAATAGATATTGATGAATAAGTAAATAATTTTTGAAAAAATATAAAATTCGCGATACTTTTTGAACAGATCTCGTCTATAGTACCGAAAAATGATATTTTTGGAAAATCGATATTTTGAAAAAATAAACCCAGACTGCTCCCGTAAACATGAATTTTGGTCTAATTTTACTAGCACATGAAAAAAACACATTTGACTACCAATACCACTTGTTCAAAATATATATCTAAAGTGCGCGGCTCAGGTGAGGTAGTACGTACTTCAGCCTTCTTCTTTCTTTCCATGTTGCTGCATAGATCCAGAGAAAATAAAAGTGGAATTTTCGAACTTTATTGAAGATTTCCGAGGAATTATTAGTTGTGGCATAAAGAATATCTGCAGAACTAAGTCTTTTGAGTTGTGATTTGTTGCACACCGGGTGATAAGCTCTGAGCATATGTGTGCCAAGTAACTGATAAAAAACTACTTCAAAATTTAGATAAACATGCTATTAACTGTTAGCGATAATAGGGGTGTCATTTATCAATTTTGTTTGTGCTCACCTTCAGTCAATTACGTTCTAATCATTTAAATGCTGAAAAATGTATATGGAACAAGTTGTACAACCACGTTCTGGTTGTACAACAAAAACTATGCATTTTGCTTATTGAGAAATTGATAATTTTGTTATGACCGATGAAAACGTTACCTGACATGGAATCGTCTCTATCGCCAAAGCATCTACTCCTGCTTCCAGAACAGCATCGATTCTTGTTCGATGCCACTTCTTAATAACCTCGGGTGATACATAATCAGCATAGCTTCCTGTGTATTCTGATCCGTCGTGCAAATGGGCCCCATATGGTCCTATCGACGCCACTATCATAGGAGCACCTACAGAAAGAACAAACAAAGCTTATAGTCTGCTAAAAAATGCTAGAAGAGGAGTTTAAGATGAAGACAATGTTATCTCCCATTGTTTAGATTATCACTAACCTCTCCCTTTATTATCGGTGCGTTGTTTTGCCAGATACGTTTTTCGGGCAACATGAGCCAATTGAACAGTTGCCTTTATCAATTCCACACTTTGCTCGTCGTCCAAGTCGAGATACTCAATGTAGCCTTCGACGCTTGCTTGGTAAGTATTGGTCAGGATTACATCAGCCCCGGCTAAAATAAGGGAACTAATTATATTTATTGATAGCTTCGAAACATTGTAGCTACTGAAGAGATAGTGGATGGCAAGTTTGCAGGAAAAGTCACAATCTTAACGCGACTATCTCTCGCGATATGAAAGTTCGCAGAATTACTATTTCCGGGTTAATACAGACGAAGGATAGATCGTTCACGTCTTGGAAATATTAGTACTAGTTCATTAGAACGGTTACTCACCCTCCAAGAAATCCAAGTGTGTTTGTATCACTGCATTCGGATTTGTTGCATTGTATCTTGCACTCCACAATGGATCGCCATCAATTTGTTCGCCTACGTGGACAGTGAGCTGGGTAGCGAATCCTCCATCCTTTACTAATATTCCGCTTATTCCCATTTGAGATTCTGCAAAACGAAATTCAAATCACTAATTGTTAAAGCGAGTTATAAAGTCAAAATAATAAAACAAATTGAAATGCAATGAAGATGGGATCGAGTGTAACGTGCGTCATGGAAATCCTTTTGAACAAATATGCTGCCAAGGGGTCAAGGCTCGAATTTGACTGATGACCATCCGACTATCATAGACTAGGATTAGAGAAGACAAGAACTGAATATGTTGGGAATCATTTGAGAAGCAAGAGCAAATCGGTATCGTTTGAAAATTTTCACCTCTCAACGACGAAAAAAAAGAAAATATAGCTCAGCAGATGGCATGGATCCGAAAAGGACTTCTAGCAGAGAAATAAACGACGCTACTTGCAACCAGGGAATAAGTAGCTCATCCAAAACTGGAAAGAGTTCAAACAGAAGTAGATGAAGTAAGGATTCTTCTAATGTTTTAACCAATTACCATGATTAAAGCAAAAAGATAACTTTCAATCTATTAGAGTAGATTAATAAGCTTCTGGTCTAAATCGGTTTGACGCCATCAGAATCCGAATTGAGCGAACAAGTAGATAATATATCCAGCAAGGTATCGACCGTGATCACACCTTACAGTATTTAGTCGGTACGTTATCAAAAGGGTGAATTCAAGGCAAACAATCCACTTTGCAGAGGTACTGTTTAGTACCCTTAAAATACCATTGATCATTGGGATTTATTGGCTGCTAACTGCTGAGAGGATCAGATCCCGAAACTACTAATTGTATCACGTTACTATTGTTATTAAATGTGAAACCAAGTCTCACCAACAAAATACCTGCTCGTATGTAGACGGTGAGAATAAGGATATAAGTGGATTCGAAAAATTGATGATGTTAGTAGGATTTACATCGTGGATCATACAGTTCAGTTGTAAATAAGTCTTGATACTTTTCAATAAGATCTACATCGTTTAATTTCACACTAGAATTCGGAAAATAGTGAAAGATATTTAAGATGTTTAAGCAATCATAAAAAAGACGAAGTTCGACTTGATTGTAGCTATAAAAAAATGTCTACATCGATTCAGAGCGTATCCAACTGAAGTAGTTCAGATAACAGGTAGATTGTCTACAATAAAGAAGTGCTCAAGGATTTCAAGCTGGCGAGCTACTGAGAACAAAGCGAATAACTAACGAATTTGGTAACCAATATTATGGACCTTGGTTGATTGTAGTTGCAGCCCCTTTTATCAAAAGGCTCACTTAGGCCACGATAGGCCTATTGTGACACCACAAAAGATTAAGACGGGACTAGAACCTAGCTGCGGGATGACGAGAACCATTTGGATTCTCATATGTAGCTGACTATGCAGCTAATGTTTAAATCAGTTACTTCCGCGTGGCTGCCCAGGAAGAGCGAGCCTAGGGTTTGCATGCGTTTCTTGGATAGCCCTAGGCATCCGCACAGGAAATATTGGATCGTTTCTTCTTCTTTTTCTAATCTGCAGGTCCAGCAGAAATCGTTGAAAGGAACACCCAATCTTTTTGCATGTCTGCCTATCAGACAATACCATGTCAGTAAGGATATGATGAACCTTAAAATTTCACGGTTCGTATTGAGGAACTGTTTAGTGCGTTTTGAGTTTATTGCATGCCAAGTTTGCCTGGTTATCTTTCAGGTTTCTTCCAGAAGTCTCCATGTCATACTGCTTGAATCCTAGCTTATGAGAATAGAGGATGACCGACTTGGGGTGTTAGTGTATAACACTGAAGCTCAGTGCCAGCTCTCGCTAGGGCATCAGCTTCGCAGTTTCCAGGTAAATCACTATGCCCCGGTATCCAACAAAGGATCATTTCAAAATGAAGAGACATCGCGTTCAGTTGTGTGCGACATTCCATTACAATTTTGGATGAGGTATACACGTTGGACAGTGATTGGATAGCAGCTTGACTGTCAGAGAAAATTCTTATGAAAATTTCCTGGTTTCTCAACCAGTCTACTGCGTTGTATGTATATTGTAATGACCTCTGCCTGAAAAACACTGCAGTGGTATGGTGGCCGGAAGGATAGTTTCGGGCCTAGCTGTTCAGGAAAAACGCCACAGCCAATTTTTCCATTCATTTTAGAACCATCAGCTTAGATGTTACCCGATTCCTGCATCCCACTTCTTTGTATTGCTCAGTCATCCCTGCTTGGGATGACTGACTTGAAATCATGGTGGAAGCAGGGACTCGTAGAAGCGAGGTCTACTTTCCCTGGCGTTGGTCCATTTCTCCGTGGTATGGTGGATTGGCCAATATTCCCCTCATGCCAGAGATGTAGAGCTTTCAATCGTAGTTTGGACCTTAAATAGTTTAATTTTATTATACTCGTACAAAAAAAAATTTTTTTTAGATCAAATTTGACAAAATCCTTAGCTACATACACATTTTCAAAGAAAGTGTTGCAAACCAGACATTTCTACAATCGCAGGGCAATCACGCCTGGCTCGCAACATAGGTCAAATTTGAACAATTAGTGCTAAAACCGTGGTTCCAAGCACCAAGGCAGTCCACATTTTTCATGAAATTCGCAAAAAAATCTCACAGCTGTTAAAAAGATAACTTGACAAAATTAGATGCGTCAGACCAAAATAACTGACCTCTCCATTTCAAAAATTCGACATGATAACAGCAAAATTAAAAATCAAAAAAAATCATACGACTCAACAAGTCCAAGGTTCTCTTGGCTGATAACACAGTGGCAAATATTATGACCAAAAATTGCCGAAAATACGTTTTTGTCTCGTTATCAGTGCTGATCCTCAACATCCATAGTTCGAAAGTGATAGCAATTAATTTCGGTTTGATGACTCGCCTTGAATCAAACCACCATAGAAAAGATGGTGAATGATCTTTGCCAGCTATCTTTGTCCAGTCTGCGAGCATAAGCTGTAACGATGCTGACAAAACAATGTTGATTCGTTTTTATTATTTAAACATTTGCATTTGAATGTGTGCTGTTCAGTTGTAATATTTGTTGTCTTGTTGTCTTGATAAGGTTGGGGGAAGATATCTCGAGTATTTTGTAGATTGATTTAGCATTCCTATAAATGCTCAGTAGTGTTTTTGGAACAACACCAAATGATTGTTTGCTGCTGTAGTGAAGTCGAAATGATTAAAGTGTTTAATTATATTCTGTTATCAGTGTGAGCTTCTATTAATTTTAGGTATTATCGGGCGTTTGATAACGACCCAAGGGTAGACAAATAGTAAACACTTTTCCATTCTAGCTATTGCGGGCGAATCAAAATAAAATATAATTTGACTTAGTCAATTCGGATTTGTAGAGCAGACGATGTTAATCTGAATTTAAGGCTCACTTGAACTTTGAATTTTTAATCTGTAATATATTTTATGCTAGTATTATAATTTTTACATAACTTGTCCTCAATGCCTTTGAAATATTTGGTTTCAATTCTTGTTCAGGCATAGTCATAAAATATCGTTCCAAATAAAAAGAAGAAGCCTTGTATAATTTTCAGCCAAGACAAAAATTACCCAAGGCTACAACCAACCACTCCGAAGAACGATATGGATTATTAACAATATTTCCGAATAAGAAACCACTTGAGGAAGTAATATTTTTTTCATGTGTGCTTGACCCATGACTGTGTCGATTAATTGCGAATTCCTTCGACGGAATTTATTTTTCAGTGTTGAAATCAATGCCCGAAAACTCTTCCCAATTTAGGTTCAGAGCCAGGGTAATCTCGACGGAGTAAATTTTATGCAATATTTTTTTTTAAGTTTTGCTGACAGTTGATGAGTTTTTTTTACTGTTTCCGTCTACATGATTTTTATTTTAATTATTTGGACCTTTTCAACAATTTTAAAATTTCATTTTTCATAAGGAAAATTTTGGTTTTTTGCATGAAATTTGAATAATTATTTTTAAAAAGAAGTATTTATTTGAATACTATAAAACTTTGTATCTTAAAGAATAACCATTGAATTTTATGAAAAAAAATTGTTGTTCATTTTTAACAAAATGGCGGCTCCGCGGGGACACAAAAAAAATTATATTTTAGAACTGGAGCGTCTGGTGAACTTTTTAATTTTTTGATCTCTTTTTTGCCACAAAATTGTTTAATAAAATAGTTAATTTTTGTAAAAAAAACTGAATCTGATAGGGGCTGAAGCTGGGGGGCTGAATTTTTCAAACTCGTGTCAGCCATGTCGAAAAACGTTGTTTCGAGAAAAACGCGTTTAAAGATGAAGCACCTGCTGAGCGCGCTCACACACGCCATATATGTATATCATGTTTTAAAAGAAAAAATCAGAGGGTCCATTCATTTTGCGGCTTCACATAACTTTTTTATGAGTTCCAAGAAAGAATAGAATAACCCATTTCCCTCCTGTACCAGAGATCTTAAATCAAAAGTGAATAATTGTGACGAAAAAAAATTTTGTTGGTGGGTGGGTCGCAAATATTTCAATGGCTTTGTTGTCGTTTTTGCTTTCATTTTCGAATTCGATTTCGATTTTTTCGAGATGAGGGCGTATCTGTGCCTGAATCTTCCAATTCAGAAATTTTGATTGTGGACCATTCAATGTTTTATTGTGGTATTTTTTGCATTATGAGTTTTTTGTTTTGTTTTTGCTTTTGCTTTAGCGGCGTTCCGCCTATTATAATTGTGGAAATGTTTAATCAATGAGGATATGATGGTATTCTTTTTGAACATCACGAAAATATTTTTATGTGAATAAAAAACATCAGGTTGAAATGTTCTGAACACCTGTTTGAAAAATTTTAATTTTTGGCAAAATTTTCAAAGTCAAAATTTCAATTTTTTTTAATGAACTTTGACTCACCAAAAAATTGCAAAAATATGCCTCATTGTAGTTGTTGATTTTTGTTGATTTTTCATTTCCGTAGGAATAGAATTTCTAACTCGCTCCATTATAACAGTTTGCGGCTACATCTATTCAAAATCACCTCTGAACCAGTGGCGAAGGGTGAAAAATTACTGTGGGTAAGCCGATGATTTTTTAGCATCAGTTTTCACAGCTGATTCGCAAGCCGTTAACGCTACCGGCTTTTTGATTTGTTTCCATATCCTATTGAGGAAAACCGAGCTGCCATTCCAACAAACGGGAGTTGAATGCCCACGGCACCTTAAATTATTGATGAATTCGAGACTCGGAAAGCTTTGCTGCAACTCTTACAGATGTTGATTGCTTTGCTGGCTAATATGGAACTATGAGGATGGGTAGAATGAAGAGAATGGAGTATGATGGAATAAACACTGAGATCAAGTGGAACGATTGTGCATGTTTCCGGTGATGCATGCAAGTAAATAAACACTTTATTCCCTTATAAAACTGAAGTGTTAGACATTTTTGGAACATATTTGGAAAGGTAAGCCGATGGTAATCGGCTTATATGAACGCCTCGCCACTGCTCTGAACGTGGGTCGTTTTCGACCCACTGATAAGAAGAGGGTGACATGAGTACTAACTAGTAAAAAGCACTATCTAGTGATAGTTTATATATCTAGTAGATAGCGCTCCTTTAAGATAGTATGTACGCCACTATTTCAAGAAGAGTCCTAATTTTCAATAGGAAGGTAGCGGATGTGCAATCAGGCACAATAGGGTGTTGTTCAAGTAGAAGTATCTGTTCATTTACAATGCCGAGAACTTCTACTTAAAAACGATGTAAACTGCATAGGGGAAGGGGTCGTAAACTACACCAAATCGTATTGAATGGAAGAAATTGAGAAAGGACAATCGCTTGGAACAGCTTCGATTCGATGATATGACTCGAATAGCAGCAGTTATATCAAATGAAGATCCAAACGCATCCTGCAGCAGAAACGTATGCCGACAAAATTAAGGGATGTTTAAATGATTCCATCCATTTTATTATTAACTTTTTTTTTAAATTTCGAACGATATTAAAGATTTAGGGGTCTACCCTCTCTATCATTTTCAAAAAATCGATTTTTTATTGCATTTTTGGAAAGTATACATATGTAGAAATATGAAATTAAAATTTCATAGAGATCGGAGCAGTCTAACTGTATTTTTGGGCAACTTTCACTTTGTCACCCGAGCGCGATTCTTCTTTTAAAAAAAACTTTAACCGCGTTTTTCTCGAAACAACGTTTTTCGACGCCGCGTTGATGAAATCTCGGGAACTCCTGAACCAATTCTCACCAAATTTTTACCAGACATTTTTTATGACTACAGCTATAGCGTTAATAGATTTTTTTTTTGACTTGAAATATTTTTTTCGCCTAAAAACGGCATGTTTTTTCGTATTGTTTTCAAAAATACCCGCCATTTTGTCAATTTTGCAAAAATCAAAAATCGCTCTATTCGCGTTATAGCTATTAACATGCTGAACCGAGAGTTATTTGATTTTTTTTTTGCTTCAGACCAACCATCTCGAAAATTTCATCAACAGCGCACACCCCTCTCGTTTTTTCGACATTTTGTTCAACCAGCATTTTCATTGATAAAAACTCCCATAAATGAATAAAAAATATATTTTTTTGTGTATTTCGGAAGTGTATTTATTAAGTATAACCCCTCCTTTATCAATATTTATAATTTAAACCTATCTAAAAAAATATTGAAAATAACCTGTTTTTACACTACTAAAAGAGGGTAGAACCTCTTAATAAAAATAACGATTTTTGCTGATGTCAATTTTTACAACTATTAATAATTCGGAAATATTGAATCAGTGCAAAACATTTTAATGTTGTTTATATTTTATTGGCCATAAAAAACAAATCAACAGGTGGCAAAACACACATCAAGTCAGACATGTGTAAATCACTTACCACATGTAATTTCGTAAGTGTTGACGAAAATTCATTGAAACATTGTATCTAATTCGAGTAATGCGTAGAAACGCCTCTTTACGTGGCAAACTAAGATTGTAATAATAAATTTGTATTTGTTATAACCAAAATATGTATGTGTAAGTCAACTAGAAATTTGTTATAATTACATACCTTTTAATCGCAATTGATTACAGATTAATATTGTCCTGACGCTCGTCGATCAGATCCTCTCCAAAATGGTTGAAAATTAGCCTTTTCACTACACAAATAGTCCATCCATGAAATTAGTTTGCTTTCAAATTTAATTAAAGCTTAATTAAACGATCACAGTCCACTCGTAATGCATTTATTATCGACACTTATGCTCGGACACTTTTGCACCGCCTAAGCCAACAACAATTCATTTGTGTTGTTTATTATTCGTGAATTGTTGATGGTTCAATAATGTTTGTTTGCTTTTTTTTGTTGTGTGCTAAATTTATCAAAAGCGTTTGCAAGCGAAATCTTTAAGGGCTGCTCGTGGCGCGGAAAATTCATTCACTTTCAGTTCAAGAGAAGCTTTCAACGTGCAATTATAGTTGAGGTGGAAATGAACTTAAAATCGAACGGAACCGCGACAAGACAAGATTGCGAAAATCCGAGGAAAGTTTTCGTGATAACACCGCTTCGTTGACTAGCTGGCTAGCTTAGACTAGCGAGAAAACACTCTTGTCTAGGCTTTTATAATAAAAGCACAAACAATGTTGTTGTTTTCGTCGGCAAATAATGCTTGTCTCTGATATGAAGATTGCTCGTCGTTGGGACAACAATGTTGAGTCGTTCGAACTAAGCTCGAACTTGCTAAGTTTATTTTCGTAAGGGCTAGCGTTTGAAAGAGAATACCGATTATTGCAAGATCATCAGGTCAGATATGTATATGCTAAACTATGAATTTATATATTTTTGGACCAGCTTCAATGCCATGCTATTTGTAGGGCTCTGAATTAATTAAGGGGGGATCACATAAGGAGGTATATTTTGACGGTTTTTTGTGATTTTTTGAAGGGGGAAAAATAATAAGAACTATTTGAAATTGATAGGATATTTTACTCATATTTTGAACTAAATGTCATAATTTTTTCAGTTGATTATCATCAACATTCGCAAAGTTAGAAGCTGATTTTCATGGAGGTCCGTCGTCCGAGTCTCTTAGTGCCGTGTATGCTGGAGTCCACAATTTGGTAAAGGTTAGGACTATGGCCCCCCACCCCCGATGCGAATGGGGTAAGGAGGGTCGAAAGAGAGGTCGACTACTATGGCATAAAAAGTTCGCGGCGGTCACGACCCCATGAGAAGTAATGGAGGTGAAAAATGAATATTTTGCCTGTTTCCAGAGATAAAATGAAACCGTAAAATTGATCTGGGAAGTGACTTTTTAACTTGTTTGAAAGTCTAAAAAATTAAAAATATTAAAGATTTTTTTTGGTAAAAAATAAAAAAAATGAAAAAAAAATCAACATAAATTGATGGATGCCATTTTTACCATACGTCCCGCGCGGGTGGGTGAGGGGACCAGGGGGTGGCTGGAGGGGTCAAATTGCTACTCCTATATGTGTGTTCAAATTGCTACCCCTATTTAAATTACATTTATGGTAAAAATGGCATTCATAAATTTTTTTATATGTTGTTTTATTTTTATTTGTTTTTACAAAAAAAAAATTAGTTGAGGAACCCGCATAACTTTTCATGGGGCTGTGGTCGCCGCGAACTTTTAATGCCATAGTAGTAGGAGAACCCCTCTCTTTCGACCCCCTTACTAGGGAATGGGGACCATAATCTTAACCTTTACCAACAATTTCAATGTGAAAGCAATCCAAGCAAATTTTTCGTATTCCTCAATGAACTAGATTTTGAGTGAAAATTTGGAAATTCGAAAATTTGTAACGTGTTTGAAAGAAATTTTTTTTTCGTGCTTTGCTCATAAAAAAACATCTTAGAATTTATTTATCCCTATTTCAGGTACAGTTATACGCAAAAATTAAAATTAAAAACAAATTCGTTTTTTAAGATCGGTCAAAAAATCACTGAGATACAATGCAGGCAAGCCGGACAAACGCGTTTCGGTACACAATAGAATGTCAAAAGAAAAAATAGAATTTTTGTAAATTTTTTCTCAGCTTCTTCTTTGAATATGAATATTCATCTTTTTTTAAACAATACATCTATCTTTTGAGAGTACAAAAATAATTTTCTTCTTCAAATTTTCATTATAAAGCTATTTTATAGAGGGCGCCAAAGTTGACACCTCGAAAAGTACTCCATCGCATGGCCGACAGTTAATCTCAAAGTTTGCAAGCCTGAAATAAAAAAACTCAAGAGGGGTTTTAAAGACTAAGGTCTCTAACGTGACGATTCGCCAATGTTTATGAAAAATAGATTAATTTTTTTTTTGAAAAATCAACATTTTTCCAGTCGTTTTTTTCACGACAAATTTTTGTTTTCCCATTTTTGGATTTAATTGAGGTGAACTGTCTTGCGGAACATGTTATAAAAAAACGCACTAAGATTTATTAGTAGGTCCGGAGATTAACCAGCGACCAGTTGAAAAAACGCCATTTCGAGAAAATCGCATTTTTGATTGGGGCTTTTTCCAAGGATCATAAGAAAGTCAGAGGTAAGTTAACATGTCGTCAATTGTGGCGGAAAAACATAAAAATGTCTTGACGGTAAAGTAGGGTTAGTAATGACACTACAAACTTCTATGCAAGCCGAATTCGTTAAAAAAATTGAACAACACGTAGTAATCTATCAGGTTTTGTAAGTTGTAATCAGGTATGGGCTGATTGAGACCCTTGGAGTCATTGATTAGTGATAAAAGACTTCAACAGCGTTTAAATACATTTGTCTGCTGCCTCTTTACATATGCACCCTTTACCTACAGTGGTGGACAAATAGATAGGCCACTTTAACGCAAGACAGTTTGAGAGGTTACTAGATCTCGTATTTTCAAAAAATCTAAACTCTTCCATATGAAAGTATAGTACTTCAAGAGTATTCACACCAAATTTGAAGTGAATTCAAGCAATATTTCTGGAGTTATAGAGATCGGTCGGTAGGTGCGCTCTGCCTTACCTAGCGTATTATACGCATGCAGCGCGGTTATACCGCGTAAAATTAGCTCCCTTCTTTTTTATCAAACATCACAACTCCAAAAGGATACTCAAATACAAAATTGTCCTCAATTTCGGGCTGTAAAGTTTTTTTTTTTTGAATTTTCGCTACTTGAAATCCTACGAACTGATTTTCGAGGTACATAAGATATTAATAGGTCCGTTAGATACAATTTGGCCAGGTCCTGAAAGCGTTGGTTTGTTACAAAAGTTCAAGAACAGATAGTAGACGAGTTCAATTGCTCAAATCCTTTTTTGATTATCATATTTTCAAGTTCAATGGTACTGTAACTCGCTTTTCTTTTTTTATTCCACAGAATTTTTATTTTAAAATTCTTTATTTTTCATTCCATTCTAACGTATTTATTTAATTCATTTTCAAAGCAATAAATCGGGAACATAACATAAGATGGCAACAACCAACCGTTGAGATATGATTTTAGCACCGTTTCAGACCATAACTAAGTGGGCAACAATTCGGCTAGCAACATACGAGTTGTTAACACAAAAACCATGTGTAGGGATCAAAATTCAATTCAAATCCGAACGGCAATTAACCCAGTTTCTGGTATTGATTACAATTTCATGATAGCTGCTGAACAGAATTGCACTCAGCAATAATAATAATTAAATAAAGTTGTCAGCGATGATCAAATGGTCAACAAATACGCGGGGTCAATAAATCTATGGACTGTTGAATTAATATGGGAGATAATTTGAAGATGATTGTAGATTCGAATTTTTTTGGGGGTTTTTTTGAGATAATCAACTACGAACGATACTTGATCTTGGTGATTTTTATTATGTGTGTACAGGGTAATCCATTTTGTGATTCTGAAATTCACTTCTAATTCAGTGTCCATCATAAAATTTTTAAATCATTTTAAAGTTTTAAACCTTGCCAGTATGTGCGAAGCATATTATCATTCGAATGTCTTCTAGGGCACTTTTGCAGGACTCCTTTTGAAGTAATTTTTTAAGACTTTTTCGTACATTTCAGGCAATACTTTTATCAATCGCCGAGAGTTTGTGGATTGCCCGTATAAACACGATCTTTATCATAATCTAAGAAGTTCAGCGGCGGTAAATCACGTGATCTTGGTGGTTAACATCATCAAATCTCGAAGCTACACGTCCTGAATTTTTTTCGAGCAATAGAGCCAAAACAGGACATATTGTCTGGCTTTTGGAATCATCCTGTTGAAGCCACATATTCTCCAAATCCATATCATCAATTTCAGACCAGAAAAATTGGAAATCATTCGGCTATATTCTATATGAGCATTGATGGTAATAGTCATACCTTCATCATTTTCGAAAAAGTTTGGACCAATGATATATTCAGACCAAATTCAGCCATTTTTTGAGCATACAATGGTCTGGTCCACAGTTGCTTGTGGATTTTTACAACATTTTCGTATTAACCGATCGAAAAATGAGTTTCGTCGCCGAAAAAAATTTTGTTAGAAAAATTATCATTCAAACGATGTTGCTAAAGGACCCAATCGGTGTATATTCTGTGCATTCCATGGTCAGCAGGCTTTCCCTGTGTAGTGAACCCACATAAAATAGCCCACATGAATTACCACACAAGTGATCCGTGATCTACATCACGCGCGTGAAAAATCACATAGCACAGATGGGCGCGTGAAAAATCACATAGCACAGATGGCAGCCGATGCACATTAATTATCTGGCCGGCGACAGAACTAATAAGATGATAAGCATCGCTGCAAGAGTCAAGTGCTTCTCATAATTTATGCGCGTAGACAAAATTATGAGTATTGGACTCTAGTTCTGTTTATGAAGTAATAAATTAGGTCAATAAAGTATCAGAGTTTATTACTTCTTTTGAGTATTGGTCACGTACTAGGAATATAAGATTTAATTTTGTAAATACGAATTTTAGAGTAGGGATTATATATTTAGTTGTAAGTTGTACATGAAAAATAGTATTTAAGAAATATGGAATTAAAGGACGAGATCAGTCTTCTTCTGATCGACTCAAATCGAAAACACGATTTTGATTTGTACTGCCGTGACTTGGCAACGATCAGTCCTGCTTGCCGTAATTTGGCAAGACGCAGACTTGCAAGCCGTGACGTGGCTTGAAAATATCGGACGCTTGGGTCTTGGATCCTGCGCCAAATTTGTGGCAACAGCAATGATTTGCCGGTAAGGTCTTCTCCCTCTTATTCTTCCCTTCTGTACACTTTACGAATCCCCGTCTCTCACATAGCCTCAGAACAAGCATCTCCCTTGCGGAGTACCGATCCAGAAATCACAAAGAGCAGAAGGAAGATTTATTACATGGCGATCCTGCAAACTACGAACCTACGACCGACAAATTAGCAAAACAACAACCCGATGACTTCGAGGAGGGCGAGCTACACGATGACATTTCAAACGATGAGGAGTTCAATAAAGCCTTTAAGCGATGCTTAATCAACGCCGAGCGACACATAGAAGAAATAGTGCAACCATACGTAATCATCAAGAACCCTGAGGCCCCAGCATATGCAGCGACGAAATTACCGGGACCACAACCAAGAAACATTCAGGAGTTCAGGAAGAAGCGAAACGAAAATCCGCAAATAACAAAGATCAAGAGGCGACAACGAGGCGGAAGAAAATACAAGGAAAGGAGAGACAAGGCCATCCTACACAGATTAGTCCACATAGCAGCGGGAGAACAGCGGAAAACTTATACTAAAGAATTAAGAAATTTGAAAAAATTAGAATTGTAAAAAACTAACTATAATGAGTAATAATTGTTCAACCCAAACAAACATAATTTTAGAATATAGTCAAAAAAATCAATTTCATCAAAATAATTTCAATTAGCAGAAATAACGCACTAGAAAGTAGTGGATAGGAATATTGTTTTGGGACTCAATAACATACTTCTCATAAATGTCGACAACGCGATTGAAGGAAATTTTATTTGAACTTCAGAATACATTATCAAATTTGAAAAAATCAAAGACCTACACAGTCAATACATTAAAAGAAAAGTTAGAGTACACTATAAACGCTGAAATAGAAGGAACAAATTTATTTGATAGCATCAATGAAGGAGATGCAATAGAACTAAAATCAACTTTTTCTTCAGTTTGTGATAACCTAATTACAAACCTGAAACAACGGCTGAACGCCGCGAACATATTAGTAAAGATTGAAGAAAGTATAACGCACAAAGACATGGCTGACTTTAACATCGAAACAGCGATTAAAATAATACCGACTTTTGAGGGAAAACACACTGAGCTAGAGACATTTTTAACTATTATAAAACTGTTGGACAAGAAACTTAACCCAGAAGGAAAAACAGAGTTGCTAAACCTAGTTCTCCATATCAAACTTAGTCCAAACGTTAGAACGGCACTAAACGTTTCGACAATAGTCAACATCGATAACTTAGAAACAGAACTACGTCTCAAATACAAAATAAATAAAACTATTCCGCAAATCCATACCCAACTGGCAAATTTCACGCAAAAACGCATGCCTGTCACAGCATATAAAGACAAGATCCTATCGTTAGTGAATGACCTGAACCAACTACAGATTAGCGCACTTGGCGCGGAAGTAAACCAAGTTGCTAAAAAAGCAATACAAACGATTAACGATACATACGCACTAACAATCTTCAAAAATGGTCTTAACGATCAAATCAAGGACACTATATTCGCTGCACGACCGCAAACTTTCAGTGAAGCCATCACGTTAGCTACTGAAATTGAGCATAACGAAGCTCAACCTAATGGCATAATGTACATTAACAGAGGTAGAAATAATAACTACAGAGGACAAAATAATCAAAATAATTTTAATAGAAATATCTATAGGGGAAATCGCAATCAATCGCGAAACAATTTTAACAATAATACATTCAGAACTAACAACCGATACAATGATAGATTTCCAAACAATAACAGAAATTTCAACAAAAATAGGAACAACAATGGTTATAATAACAACAACAGATATAACAGTAACTCCGGAAGAAACGATACCAGAAGAATAAGATTAGTAGACAACCAGGGAAACGTAACAAATTCCCGAGAGGAATAAGGCAACCTCCCGGAAGAAACAAAGTATCTAAAGCCGAAAACAACACTTATAAGGTAGATAATAAGATATATAGAATTACGGGTATATGCACAAATTATGTAAAAATCTTCAATCAATCTGAGCAGAGATATCTTAAACTTCTAATAGACACTGGAGCGGATATCTCCATATATAAGTTACATAATCTAACAAAATATGATTTGCAAACGCACAACAGATGCAAATTAACGGGCATAACAAACGAAACAACAATGTCACTGGGAACAATCAGGTTAAACTTTAACATTGAAGACACTATAATATCCAACACATTTCATGCGGTAGATGATCAATTTCCTATCGAAATTGATGGCATCATAGGACGAGATATGCTTATCAAATATATGTGCAAAATAGACTTCGAGACGTATACCATATCCTTCAGTACTCATGACAGAGATGTAGTAATACCAATGTACACGAGAAAAGTAAACATGGCACGCATAACAATTCCCGCGAGAACAGAAGTTATATTACCAATAGACGTAGATAGATCAGAAGACAGCATAGTATTAAACAAGGAGATTGAAAAAGGAATATTCTTAAGCAATTGTATAATTCCAGCGAAAGGTATATGTCATGCGAAAATACTTAATACCAACGAACATGACATAACTCTAAAAGACTTTCAAACAGAGGTAGAACCGCTGAGGAATTACGAAATATTAAAAACAGTGCAGAAATTTGACAGGAAACGATTGAACGAACTGATAAACATTATCAACACCAAAAGTCTCGATGAACAAGCCAACAAGAGCCTACTGGAAATTATTACAGAATACCAAGACGTATTCCACCTTGAAGGTGAATACCTCACAAAAAACAATTTCTACAGACAAAAACTAAACACATGCGATGAAAACCCAGTCTACATAAAAAATTATAGACTACCACAGACACAGAATGAAGAAATCCAAAAACAAGTACGTGAGATGAAAGATAACGACATCATCGAACAATCAACAAGCCCGTACAACTCACCATTGTTAGTTGTACCCAAGAAAAGCTCTAACGATGAGAAAAAGTGGAGATTGGTTGTAGACTTCAGGAAACTGAATGACAAACTAGTGAACGACAAATTCCCATTGACAAGGTTGGAAGATGTCCTGGACAAACTAGGCAGGGCAAAATATTTCTCAACCTTGGATATGACCAGTTCATTTCATCAGATCGAGCTGGAAAAGGAATCAAGACCGTTAACCGCCTTTTCCACCAACGATGGACATTACCAATTCAAAAGATTACCTTTCGGATTGAAAATATCATCGAATAGTTTTCAAAGGATGCTCACTATTGCTCTAACGGGTCTAAGCGACTCAGCATTTCTATATGTGGACGACATCATGGTTTTCGGATGCAGCGTAAAACATCATAACGACAACTTGAGAAAAGTTTTACAGAGACTTCGTAAGTACAACTTGAAATTAAATGCAAACAAATGCAAGTTTTTAAAATCAGAAGTGGTGTATTTAGGACACCTTATTACAGCAGATGGCATAAAAACAGACCCTGCAAAACATGAAGTAATCAAAAATTATCCCATCCCAAAGACCGCGGATGAAGTGCGAAGATTCGTAGCGTTCTGCAACTACTACCGTCGTTTCATACCAAACTTTGCAGAAACGGCCAAGAGTTTGAATTCACTCTTAAAGAAAAAAGCACCGTTTGTTTGGGAAAAAGAGCAGCAAACAGCTTACGAAATTTTAAAACGCAAACTGATTTCACCTGCAATACTTCAATACCCTGATTTCGAAAAACCATTCATACTTACTACGGACGCGTCAAATTTCGCACTAGGTGCTATTCTATCTCAAGGAGAAATTGGTTCAGATTTACCAATCTCGTACGCGAGCAAATCTTTGAATAAGCACGAATTAAACAAACCGATCATAGAAAAGGAACTGTTAGCGATACATTGGGGCATAAACTTTTTCAGACCATATTTGTATGGACGCAAGTTTATAGTCGTATCTGACCACAGACCTTTAGTATCCCTGTTTACGCACAAAAATCCATCTTCAAAACTAACAAGAATACGGCTAGATCTATCAGATTACGATTTCGAAATAATATACAAAAAAGGCAATATAAATACAAATGCAGATGCACTGTCAAGAATACAACTTGATTCGAGTATGTTAAAATCCATGATACCTCCAACGAACGATGAGAACATCAGCAAAAAATTGCTAGCAATAACAAGGAGCAAGACAAAAAAGTTACAAGGCGAAAATAATAATATAGAAATCAACAATAAAAGTGACAAACAGAACGAAGAGACTGATCACCTCCATGCGTTTGATTGCACTTCATTGTCAGATATAAAAGGGGCTATGAAATTAAAATTTAATATGCTACGCAGCGAAAAGAAAGAAAACAAAAATAATATTTTCAGCAGCAAAGGAAATAATAATGAAATATATAAAGAGAAAGATTTTATAATAGTGCGCTACAGCGATAAAGATGACGAGAAACCCGTTTCCGCCAACGATAAACTGAAAGTTCGCGATAAATGCAATGACAATTCGTACACGAAATTAGTTTCTGTCATGAAGAAATTGCTAATTTATTCACGGAACAATAGCATTGATGCACTAGCACTTTCTTCTAATGATGATATATTTAGGTACGTACCAAAGAATGAGTTCAAGAATATATGTAATACGTTGCAACGTGAAGAGAAATACAGACTGAAAATACTGATATATAAACCGCCCATAAGAATTCGGGACGCCGAAAAACAACAAGAACTAATTAATGAATACCACAATTCGCCACATGGAGGACATACAGGAGTACGCAAGACATTACTGAAAATAAAACAGAGATATTGTTGGAAGAATATGAAGAAAATGGTCAAAAAGCACATAAATCAATGCGAAAAGTGCAAGTTGAATAAGATCACTAAGCACACTAGAGAAAAAATGATGAAAACTAATACACCGTCTACAAGCTTTGAAATAGTAAGCGCAGACATTGTTGGCCCGTTAAGAATTTCAAAAACTTATAGATACATTCTCACTATTCAGTGCGAATTAACTAAATACATAACTGCTATACCCATAGAGAGTAAGGATGCCACAACAGTGGCAAAAGCTTTAGTAAATAAATTCATATTATTATACGGTCATTTTAAAGTTTTAAAAACAGATTTAGGGACTGAATTTACCAATAGCCTAATGAAGGAAATATGCGAGTTACTTCAGATTAAACAAATATTCTCAACCCCTTACCATCATGAGACGTTAGGTGTAGTAGAAAGGAACCACCGAGTCCTTAACGAATATTTGCTATCTTTCGTTGATAACAACAATTGGGATGAATGGATACCTTTTTATACATTCTCTTATAATACAACCCCACACGTTGATACAAATTACACACCCTATGAACTTGTTTTTGGCAAACTCTCGTACCTACCTAACGACATTTTAAAAGATTCAGATAAAATATACAATCTTGATGACTATAAAAATGAACTAAAACTTAGATTAAAGATGTCTCTAACGAAAGCAAAAGACTTAATCGAAAAAACTAAAATTGCAAGAACCAATAAACAACCTTACTCAAATCCGCTAAATATTGAAATTGATGATCTTGTGTTAATAAAAGTAGAGAATAAGCGAAAACATGAAAAACCGTATAAAGGTCCATTTAGAGTAATAGAAAAAACCAAAGTAAATTCATTACTAGACATAGACAATAAAACAAAATGGATACATAATAATAGACTTAAGATTTTTCAAAAGAATAAATATCAAATATAAGAATACAATGCAAAATGTAAAAATCCAATCCTAACACCTGACCAATCAAAAAAAATTAAATTTTTCTCGTAGTTTCGAATTTGGATCCAAACTCTCAACTCAAAAGGTTAAGGGTGTAGTGAACCCACATAAAATAGCCCACATGAATTACCACACAAGTGATCCGTGATCTACATCACGCGCGTGAAAAATCACATAGCACAGATGGGCGCGTGAAAAATCACATAGCACAGATGGCAGCCGATGCACATTAATTATCTGGCCGGCGACAGAACTAATAAGATGATAAGCATCGCTGCAAGAGTCAAGTGCTTCTCATAATTTATGCGCGTAGACAAAATTATGAGTATTGGACTCTAGTTCTGTTTATGAAGTAATAAATTAGGTCAATAAAGTATCAGAGTTTATTACTTCTTTTGAGTATTGGTCACGTACTAGGAATATAAGATTTAATTTTGTAAATACGAATTTTAGAGTAGGGATTATATATTTAGTTGTAAGTTGTACATGAAAAATAGTATTTAAGAAATATGGAATTAAAGGACGAGATCAGTCTTCTTCTGATCGACTCAAATCGAAAACACGATTTTGATTTGTACTGCCGTGACTTGGCAACGATCAGTCCTGCTTGCCGTAATTTGGCAAGACGCAGACTTGCAAGCCGTGACGTGGCTTGAAAATATCGGACGCTTGGGTCTTGGATCCTGCGCCAAATTTGTGGCAACAGCAATGATTTGCCGGTAAGGTCTTCTCCCTCTTATTCTTCCCTTCTGTACACTTTACGAATCCCCGTCTCTCACATAGCCTCAGAACAAGCATCTCCCTTGCGGAGTACCGATCCAGAAATCACAAAGAGCAGAAGGAAGATTTATTACACCCTGAACTTGAACTATATAGGGATGAAGACGCAAATCCGAATGTTAAATACGCCACAATGTTACGTAAGACAAGCCCCAATGCTAAGTACGCCGAGAAAAGGACAAATTTATGTGTTTTCCGACACTTTTACCAGCAGCAACGATATTTTTGAGTGAGGGTTCGTTACAGTGCGCAGACCTCAAGTGCTAAAAACGCAACTTTTTTTTAAAAAAATTATTAAAATAAACTACTGCTGATACCAATTTGAAACTTGGTGTACTTCTTTATTGAAGTCAAAAGTTCACATTTGTATTGTGGGTTTTTTTAAAAGCAAAATGGCCGCCTTGCTGGTATAGCACGCACGCAGTCCAAAGATAAAAATTCAAACTGCGCCTCGTAAAATCTTGACCAAAAAATCCATCTGTAAGCATATAGCAAGAAAAACTCTTTTAATCTTGATTATAAAGGACAGAAATAACCTATTATTGTAGAAAAGACAATTTTGTTGATAATTTGGTGCACGTCCAAACATAGGTGTATCGATTTGCGTCATACTCGCAAACGAAAAAATGATTTCCAAATCTCCAAACCATTTTTTAAAATTCTGATAGTGGGTTATTTCCCTACTTAAATACTTCGAAAAGTTTGAGGTGAATCGGCCGATTAGTTTTCTGACAATTTTACGACACGCAATGAAAAAGGACGTTTCGAAAAAAAGCGCTTAAAGTTTTTCAAACGAAATTTTCTTACATATCTCAAAAAACATGAGGGCAAAGTGATGATATTGGGTCTATATTTCCTTCGTTCGATGATTATAAGTATATTTCGTGAATATATATACATTTAGAAAGCATTATACTATTTAATATAAAGTTATTTCACGACAGATATTCGAGCGGCTACAATGCCTGTGAGCGCTATAGAAAGAGGAATAATATAAATATCAATCTGAAATTTTAAAGACGTGTTCTTGGAGCATATACTATATATACATATAGTATGGAAGAAAAAAATCTAAAAATAATAATTTTTTCAGTAAAGTGGGCCCTTGCGACGTTGGATACGTCAGAGTGTGGCTTTAATCTTCATCTCAGGAGGACCTTATTTTAAAAGCCTTGAAAAATATCCAGCCGATTTTTTAAAACTTGAAATAACGAATCATATACCCTTAATAAATTTTCGAAGTGACTGGGGTATGTTACACCCTGCATGTACAATATTTGAAAGGTGTGCACAATTAACCTTAATATAAATATGGTTGTGTAATGTAATTTTATTTAGTACGTTCCTAATTTGTTTCGAAGAGCTGCGAATTTATAAACTCCCAATTTTATTTGGGCAGCTTCCAGTTTGATTCGGAAAACTCCCAATTTGATTCGGAAATTTGGCAACTTGATTTGGAAAACTCCCAATTGCAATCGAAAAATGCCCAATTTTATTAGGAAAACTCCCGATTTGAAGCATAAATGCTATGCATTAAAAAGTTTTTAAGTAAATCTCGTTACTCATTGATGTTGCCGAAATAATTTTATTGAAAAATATGGGAAAATTACGACGTTCAGGCGTGGTTTTCATTACAACATTTCTCCACTTTTGAGATATCCTACAGATTTATTATTGATTTTAAAAATATGAGTCAGTAATTTTAAGTTTTTTAACATTTAAATGCTGAACTTTTACATGAGCACCATTGAAAAATCAGAAAATCAGAGCACTTCAAAAAAGCATTGCAAAAATTTAATCGCATTTTTCAATAGAAAGATACTTTTTAATTGTGATTTTCATAAACAAGTAAGTCAGAATTGCCAGTTGAAAATGAGGTTCAAAAATCAGATTGTCTAAGGTATAATAAGGCCAAAAAAAAAAAAACAGGTCAAAAAGTCCATAAAAATTCAAACTGTATTAATACTATTTTTAAATTTACTACGAGAGAAATTTTCGAATGATTTTCGAGAAAAGTACAACGACTTTTTTTATGGATATATACCGGGCAAAGTTTTTAATAAGTTTTGAGACAATAAAGGTTATGATTGTTTTATTGCATATTTTTTTATCATTTTTACCTTTTCATTTTACGTATAGTTTAAATAAATTACAAATAATTCCAGGCTGTATTGCTTGAAGCGCGGAATGAAAGTCTTGATTATTGAATGCTCTACTATTTTATTGCTGCACTCTCTGAAGTTTTAGATGTTAATTATTTTTTAATATGAATATGAAACTACGGTGAATATGTTTCGTGAAAATGGCTGAACAGCATGAAAAAAATATATTTTAAGGCAGGTTTTATTGTACTAATTTTAAATGACATTTTCATTGAAAATCAGGATATCTAAGGATTTATAAGGTTCGCAGTCCTAAAGAAAAAATCAAGGATTTCGCTGGAAACTCTGTAAGTATCAGTTCAAGACAATATTGCTGTTGAAGTGTTTTTACAATTTTTACGGTAGAGTCTGATAAAAAAACCATATAAGTATCGCTGTGTCTAGCCAATAACAATTTTCCACTGGAATGTCTTACCTTTTCAATTGTCTTCATCACTACAAAAAAAATCTTCAAAAAAATATAAGCAGTCAAAACAAAATAGTTAAAATTTCAACAAATATATTTAATTAAATTTTTTCTCTCACTTCCTATTACATATATACAAGCAATATTTTGTCTATTGATCTAAATACATACAAGCATCAATACGCATATTTTCTTAAATATAATCAATAATAATTTGATAAAATTAATTCAACACACAATTCAGAATACATATATGAAAAAAACCTACTAATCATGCTATAGTGAATGACTGTAATAAAAGTACAAATAATTACATAGTTTCATTGAAGGGAATGTATTTATTTGATTCAATTGCAATTGATCTATTTACATGCATTTCCCCTTTATTTCCGGCTTCATTAAATTGGATTGACATATTAATTTAAATTTTTACTCTAAAAATAGACAACAAGCAAATGTTTTGAATTTCAATGAAGAATGTTTTTTTTAAATTTAATTAGTTTTAAATGTAAATAATACAATTTATTATAGATATAGTACATACACTAAGAGATAATATTTTAAGCTAAATTTTGATTTATTCAAAGTGATAGATTTTTTTTCTTTTTCATTTTAAAGAATATCCATACGTTTTATTTGAATGCACACTGGAATTTTTTAAATAAATTATAATAGAAATATATAAATTCCCTTTGGTGTGTAATGTGTGTAGATCTTAGGGTCATCAACCATTTTATTTTTAAAAATTATGTAGTTATTTGATTTCTGAAGACGAAGCACAGCAGGAAATAGGCTGTAAGGAAATTTTTGTAGAGATATCGAAGTGTTCCTTTCCTGAACAGTTATATGTTCATGTTCAAACATTGATAGGTGTGTTAGTTGAAGTTTTACGGTTTCACTATTAGATGTCGCTAGCAATATCTATACATTTCTACGATTTGGCAAGTATGTCACTTTTTTCTATTGATATTAACCTTCAAAAATTAACATTCCGGCAAAATAATAGCGTGATAGTTGTTTATCTCAGCGAATATGTCCAGTTTCGTTCCAAGTAAATCGCATTTGCGGCATTCGTTGCTTTTCTTATTTCATCAAAAGAAAAAAGCAGCTGAAGCTCAGCGGTTGCTGGTAGACACTTATGGTGAACATGCTCCTGTGATTAGAAGATGTGAGTAAAAGTGGAGATTTCGATTCGACAAACAATGAACATCCTGGTGCAGCGAAAAAGTTCGAAGACGAGGAATTGCAGGCGTTATTGGATGAAGACCCAACCAATCACAACAAAAATTGGCACAAACATTTAATGGGACCCGAGGAGCAATTAGCCAACGTTTAAAAGCCATGGGAAAGATCCAGAAGTATGGAAAGGGGTGCCACACCAACTGAAACATAGACAAATGGAAAATTGACAAGTCGTTTGTGAAATACTGCTTCAACGGTTGGAAAGAAAATCTTTTCTGCACCGAATTGTCACGGGGGACGAATAATTAATTTATTTTGAGAACCGGAAGCGCAAAAAATCATGGCTTTCACCTGGTGAAGCCGGTCCATCGACTGCAAGAGTAGTAAGCAGTAAGACAATGCTGTGTTTGGTGGTGGTGTACTACGAGTTATTAAAACCTGGTGAATACGGATAGCTACCGACAATAAATTATGAATTTTAATCATGCGTTGATCGAAAAACGGCCGAAATGGGCCCAAGTTATCTTGCAACATGACAACGCATCGTCTCATACCGCTAAACCGGTGAAGGACACATTGAAAGCACATAATTGGGAAATATTATCGCATCCGCCGTACTCTCCAGACCTCGTCCCATTAGACTATCATCTTTTCGCATCGATGGGACACTAATTTGCAGAGCAGCGCTTCGCCAGTTTGAAGAAGTTGAAAAATGGCTCGTCGAATGGTTTGCCTCGAAAAAGAAAAAGTTTTTTTGGAATGGTACCCATAATTTGCCCGAAGGATGGAATGCAATGGTCAATACTTTGAATAAAATTTTTTCAGATAGGATTGCGGAAGCAGCTGACGGGGCTTTTTGACTTCGACCGCTGGTGTGGAAGCTGCGTGGTTTGGTTTGGACGTCTTTTCTTCTTTTCGGTGCGGAACTTGAGTGTGCGGAGCAAGTACGAGGTGTACTAGTGGTGACGACCGAAAAATTCGGTTTCGAATTGGACGGCAGCTCGAGGGTGGAATTTGCGGACGGTTGCTTATCTTGGGGATCGTTTCTGGATTTACTGGAGAAGCATAAGGAGGAGGACGGCGGACGACACGCGGCGGAGATAGGCTTAAGAAGAAGGAACAAACTGTAAGTAAAATTAAGACTAGATGGGGATAGATAGGGTGTTTTGAGAAAATAAATAGTGTATTAGGAAAAAGCAGAGTGTTAATTGTGTGAAGTGGCGACGCGGAATCGCGTCTGGCTTGTAATCCTTGTGCTCCCCTCTTCGATCGGTGGTTTTGGAAATTATTGGTTTTCTTTATCAAAAATACTGGCAAATTTCAACTTACACCCCTATACAGATATACATTGAACTCAAATATTGTGGTTAATTGTAAGAGGATTGTTTGAAAAGTTTCCAATCCTAACATGAAAATGGCAGAGCTTTTCAACTAAAGTTGGAGAATGTGTTGTCACATGTGTTTGCGCATGTGTTGACAAATACTCATTGACATTTAAGCCATTTTGCATGCTCAGCTGTTTTTTGACAATCACTTGAGTAAATCGTTGTGAGAGTTTTCACAAAAAAGGAAAAAATTGAGTTTCGAGCTGTCATTAAATATTTGTTTTTGAAAGGTAACACGTCCACGCCAATCAAATATGAGTTGGACGCTGTATATAGAGACTCTGTACCACCATTTACGATATTTTGGGTAGCTGAATTTAAACGGCAATTGTTTTACACATAGAGACTCCCTTTGCTGGTGCTCTTTTTCCTTCAAGCATCGATATGAAAATAACAAATAACGTAGAAAAGGCTTTGTAACCTGTCCGCCCCCTCTTATTGATCCGCGTGAATATTCAATCCACCAAAATCTTTACATAATCAATGGACGCTCCCGTAGATGATACGATTAATATTAAGTCATTCCAATTACTATTATAAGAGGTACATTATTATTTTAAAAAAACATCTTTTTGTAGTAGAATAATATCGAAGCGGGCAACGCCTGGCCAAGGTGTGGCATGCCCACGAAAAATGAGATGAGTATGGCAGGACGGTGGGACTGGCACGAAAAAGAACAACGAACGACAGGCGGAGTAACGAGTGAGAGCGGAGGCGCCGGAAAGCGAATCAAGAAAAATCATTAACATCAGCTGTAGAGCGCGAGTGGGATATATTAAAATAAATACGATTAAAGCCAACTCGGTCAATCTGACAGAAGGTCGACCACGACCGTCAAAGTTTGACAGCGGTTGACGGAAGGCTCAGTGTCAGCAGGCAGAGGGATTTACAAACAATTCTATTTGCATTTGTTTTTCGGCATGTTTTGGCTGAAGGCCGCAATCAACTTATATTAATGACAGCAGGTAATAAAATTCTTAAACTTAAGTGTTGCTCAATTTTAGACGATTCATGTGACGTCACCCCTGAATCAACCTATCCCTCATACGGGAGGAATCAACAACTACATCGTAGGGCTGTGTTAACTGGCAGTTTTCTACGTCCCGGACGACATATCGATCGTGAGGAAGAACTTTGTGTATGACATAAGGGCCTCGGTATCTAGGAATGAATTTCTTGTTGGTTCCAGCGGTAGTATCTATATTTCTTATGACCACATAATCACCGACTTTATAAATTTTAGCAGGGACGTGATGGTCCTGATAGTACCGAAAGTTACGATCTTGCGATTTTTTTATGGCGGTGGAAGCTATGGTTCTGATCTGCTGCAGGTTATCTGTGTTTTTGTTGGCGACTTTACATTCTAGAAATTCAGTAAGCTCATCGATTATTGTTCCCCGCTGCTCTATCCCGAACAGAAGTTCGCTAGGGGCGCGCGTCGTTGAAGTGTGCTTGGTATTGTTAATAGCATATTCGGCATGGGACAGCTTTGCAGACCAGTCGGCGTGATTCACCGGTTCACTGAGTCGGCCTAGCATTCCTTTTATCACTCGGTTAACCCGTTCGACTTGCCCATTGGACTGGGGAGAGGCGGAGTAACGAGTGAGGGCGGAGAAGTATGTTCACTAGTGCCTTAGTATGTAGTGAGGAACATGCTTTCCCATCGTTTTATTCAAGTGTGCGTAAGGATAAGCAATAGGGAAGTATGGTCATTTTTCAGGCTTGCCCCCTATGTAAAAAATATGGAAAGTGTGGTCTTTTCGGGCCAGGTATTTTCTTTTTTTTATGTCGCGATTGAGTGTGAATGAGTTAGATCTTGAATGCGAATTTCTGTGCGAGGTATGCTTATCTCACCTAAGATTGCGACATTTGGATGAAAATTGCGATACTCCAGGCATCGGATTGTGTGGTAGCGAGATCTTCTGGTGCTGTCGCACTTGGCAGGATTTCGAATGGATTCAAGTCGCGAATTATGTCTTACTAGTCGCTCCTGTGTGGTTGGGAATCGATGCATGGGAAAACAGTGGACATTTGCACGATCGGCTTCGAGTTCGGAAACCGAACCTGTGTGCATCTAGCTTAGTCATGTAAATGTTGATTATGATTTGGCTCGTGCATTTCCAGGGTATCTTCGGATCTTCGTGAGCTATCTTCAATGGTGGGACGAGGCAAGAACACAATATTGTTGATTTGATTTGTGGTGTAAGAGTGGGTAAGTAAACTTTGTTTACTTGGCTGGCACGTGGTGCTTTTGCTTGTTATCATTGAATGTGGGAATGTGAACATGTACGCTTACAACGTATGCTTATGCACATGTAATATGTATGTGTGATGATGGAGCTTTGATCAAGCGTGCAAATTAGTTCGAAATGTAATAGAAGTTGAGGTCAGCAAGATCAAGTCGTCGGATGCCGTCGGCAGTAATTTGTTGTAATTAGCTAATAACTAATTCAATGGAAGTAGTATTGTGTGGTGAGATATATGCTTGTTGGTTTGGTTAGTATTTGATTGCGACATATGATTTTCTGTGTTTTTATTATCTTTCAAACAGTGGACGGAAATAAATGTGTGAATAAATGTAAAGATTTGCTTGATACCTGTGTGACTAAGCAGAATAAATGAAAGATAAATATATTTGATCACTGGTAACTTTTCGACATCATAGGTGGATAATTTATTAGTTTTGTATTATAAGTGAAACGTTGGGGAGGGCGATTATGATACATATTTATTTCCACCCCGAAATTGATCTATTCCGTTGAATTCCAGGAAGTGGTTCTCCGCCTGGTTTAATTCCTCCACTTTTAAAACAGTTGTTTCGGATCGTTTTTATTTCACATTTTTAAATTTATACCAACATGTGAACCAATTTAAATTTCATCGTTCCACTGCCAAATAATCGCCAATGGCAGTACTAAATTCCGAATTATTAATCCACCACTCGCGCTGTCTCTCTCGAGAGGTGAGAAACGCGTTGTTCTTTGTTCTAGTCGTGGTGAGTTCAGGTGATCGAGCGAGAATCTGATTGGCAAAATTTGCTGATTGCCATATATGGGCATAATTGAAGAAAAATGAGCCGACTCGAGACCGGAGTGAGATGTGTGGGGAGAGAGTTGCAATCGAGGAGTCGTGGAAATGGACGGAATGTGTCACGTTCAAGTAGAAATGGTGTAAAAAAGTAAATTGTGAGCAACAGCCGCAAAAATTTTTAAAAAAAAACAGAATAAGGTGAAATCTAATATGAAGTGAGTGTATAATTGGTTTCTCCCCACCGCAGATTGATCGCGATTGAAATTGTTTGTCCGGTTTCTTTTTTTTGTTATCAGCCCACGACCCGGTGAGCTAGCCGGTTCTAAAAAATTTTGTTCTATAACCGCCACTATGCGGCCACAGTTGGTGGGTGCTCCGCACGGGGCCTCCCCTCGACAGTCATCTTCCATGTTGCGTCCGAATTGGCATGCAGAATTAAATAAAGTCGCGACTGCCAATAATGGAGTAATCACTTTATGGGCATCGTTGCAAGAAAATATTGAGCTTAAAATTAGAGTTTTCAAGCACATGAAGACTAAATATGGATGTCGACATGCGGTTTTCCTGGAGGAAGGACGATTCTGATTCCTCCCTCCAAGATTTTCGGAGCGATTCAGAACACAGAGTCAATTTGTATTGGCACCTACCATCTTTGATTACAGCTCGCTTTTTTCTGAAAATACTTGACGATTTCTGAATCAAATCAGGGCAGCCTTCTCTTTATATACAATTTTCATCTGTAAACTTTATGCGTTAATTTACAATACAATTTTGCCACTTTATTGCATCAATTATGTAATTTAAGAAAAGAGTTTGGTAGTCACGAAATTGTAGATTTAACTCTACTAATTCAAGTAAAATGACAAGTTGTCAGTTTGATATAGTAGGCATTCTAGAAAATCGAATGTTAATGTAGAAGCATTTAACCAAAATGGTTAAGATATCGTGATCGTCAATTTACATCTTTAATGAACAAAGTAGAGGAAAAATAAGATCCAGAGTGATATAAAAGAGCGTAGCCAGTTTCAGTTCAATTCAGACATAAACTATAGATCCTCGATTGAAGGTATGTAGATATAAAGTTAGAAGTGTGTATAACTTTTTATTATTATTACATTTATTATTATTTTTCTTTCCAGAGTTTGAAATGTTTAGGAAGGAAAAGCAGATTCTAATCCAAGTGAGGTCCAATTTGGATGCTGCAAAGTTCCTACTCGAGAACGCCAATTACGCAAAAAAGGAACTCAGGAAAGAGGGCAATATGGTGAAAAACAGTACCGTCCAACAGACATAGTATAACACTAGACCAGATGGCAAGAGGTGTATCTGTGCCCTTCAAGAAAAGGCTGGTAGTGCACAAGAAAGTGCAATGTACCTCTATACACCCTCAAAATAAAGAACGATGGTAGAAAAAAAGTAGGTGAAAGGGAGCTAGTGAAGGGGAGGGGGGAGGGCGAAGGAGAAAAAGAAGTCGAGGCGGTAGCACATGCGACACATGGGGGGTTATGCACATACTCGTATAAGCAGAACAAGTGGAAGTGTGCGAAGAAGACAAAGGAAAATATAGTATATCCCATCAGACATTCGTGGTTTAACACCAACCACCCTCAATTAAGGAGAGAGCTAGATGTAATTAAAGATAAAATAGAGAAAAGTACGAAACAAAAATGGATGTAAAAAAATTATTTTAGCACTAGATAGTGCATTCACTATAGCATATTGTTTGTTTTCCTCTACATTCAGTAATCTTATTTCAGTGACAAGGACATCATTGCCATAGCAATGGATATATCTCAGTGACAAGAACATCATTGCCATATCAATGGATACGAGTATATAATACAATCCTCTTTGGATTGTCTCCTGCTATATGGCACACGAGGTCATGCCAACTCCAAAAAGTCTGCAGCAGATCTCAGTAGAGGGCAACGATCTGGAGTGAGACTTTTCTTACAAACAATAATAAAAATGGTACTAATACGCAGGGCGAAGAAATGGACGAAAAAGAATTTCGTGTGGTGCTTAAACATTACTTTATGAAAGGTAAAACGCCTCAGAAGACTAAAGAGAAGCTTGATAAACATTATGGTGACTCTGTATCTTCGATTATAACAGTTTATAAGTGGTTTCACAATTTTCGGACTGGTCATATGAGCAAAAGTGACGCTGAACGTTCTGGACGGCCTGTTGAGGTTACGAATCCAGAAATCATTGATCAAATCCATGATATGGTGATGGATGACAGAAGAGTTAAGGTGCGTGAGATTGATAGTGCTGTGGGCATCTCGACTGAATGGGTACATAATATTTTGCATAAACATTTGGACATGAGAAACCTATTCGCAAGATGGGTGTCGCGATTGCTCATGCTTGACCAAAAACGGAATCGTGTGAAGTGTTGCAGGGATGGTTTGCAGCTGTTCCAGAAGAATCCGAACGACTTTAAGCGTCGTTTCGTCACTGTGGATGAAACATGGATACATTACAATACTCCTGAGACCAAACAACAATCTAAACAATGGGTTACCAAGGGGGAATCTGGACCATAAAAGGCGAAGACCGTTCCTTCGGCCGGAAAGGTTATGGGGACTGTCTTTTGGGATTCGCAAGTGATAATCCTCAAAGACTATCTGGAAAAGGGTAAGACTATTACAGGTGCATATTATTCATCGTTATTGGACCGTTTGAAAACCGAGCTGCAAGAAAAACGCCCGCGATTGGCCCACGAGAAAGTCCTTTTCCATGACGACAACGCACCAGCACATACCTCAGCAGTTGTGGTCGCAAAATTAATGGAAATAGGATTCCAACTCGTTTCACATCCCCCCTATTCTCCAGACTTGACTCCCTCGGACTACTATTTGTTCCCCAGTTTGAAGAAATGGCTGGCGGGACAAAGATTTTATTCAAACGAGGATGTGATTGCATACACTAATGGATATTTTGCAAATTTGGACAAATCCTATTATTCGGAAGGAATCAACAAACTAGAACATCGTTGGACGAAGTGTACACCTTATGATAAAAATAAACCGGATTTTCTATTTTTAAAAGCCCGCACTTTACCAATCGATGAAACCTTCAGTGGCTATGGTGGCAGCACTGTTTGTGACAATCTGTCAAAGTTTGGCAGCCATAGCTCAATTAGTATTTCGTCAGCGTCTGTTTATTTAAGTCGAAAATTTGTTGTGCGTCGATTTTTCCAATGGAACAAAAATTGGAACAACGTGCCTGCTTAAAATTTTGTGTTGCAAATGAAATTTCATGTGCCCAATCATTGATAATGCTACAAAAAGCCTTTGGTGAATCATGTGTTGGAAAAACACAAGCATACGAGTGGTATAAAAGGTTCAAAGAGGGTCGTGTAAGCTTGAATGATGATGCGCATGCTGGACGCCCAACAACGGCAGTTACCGAAGAAAACATCGAATCGGCAAAGCAAATCGTGTTGGAAAATCGATGTGTATCAATTCGTGAGATTGCTGTGTTACTAGGTATTTCATATGGATCAGCAGAACACATTTTAACTGATGTTTTGTGTATGAAACGCGTCAATGCTCGGCTGGTGTCAAAAACACTGAATTTTATTCAAAAACAGCGTCGTGTTGATGTGGCTAAAGAGATGATTTGCAACGCAGATAGCGACCCAACATTCATCAAACGCATAATTACTGGCGACGAAACATGGGTTTATGAGGTTAATATGCCGACCGAACAACAATCGTCCGAATGGCGCTTCCAAAATGAGCCAAATCCAAAAAAAAAGTCGTCAAAGCAGGTCCAAAATCAAAGTTTTGCTAACTGTTTTCTTCGATATTCGTGGTGTTGTGCATTACGAATTCCTTCCGGAGGGTACAACGGTCAACAAAGAATACTATTTAGACGTTATGCGTCGCCTGCGGGAAGCAATTCGTAAGAAACGGCCTGATTTGTGGAAAGACAGGTCATGGGTTCTACACCACGATAATGCACCAGCGCACACGGCATTGATTGTTTCACAGTTTTTGCCAAAAATTCCACCAATGTCATCAGCCAAGCACCGTTCTCACCTAGCTTTTCGGTATTCATCCATATGCATATACATTTTTTGTTGCGTCAACATTTGGATTCCATGCCACATGTACCTTGGAATTGCTCCGTACATTCGTAAAAGTCTTCTTGTTTGTTTTTTTAGATGCGATTCGTATGGGGCAAGTCAAGCAGAGCTTGGGCTGCTTGCTGATTTGGTCGCAAATAATATGTTGCTACACCCACCATATTATGAAAAAATAAAAGTGGAGTTGGCCATGATTGATTTTTAACGACACAATTTTCGTTAATTTGAAACATTGTCGTTGTTTTTCTGTTCTGACTGACATTTTTGATATTATCAATTCAGGAAGAAAGCAGTATAGGCTAAAAAGTTTTTATGTCTGAAGAAATAAATTAGTGAACATTTAATACCCGTGATACTTATTTGAAACGTTGGTAAGTTTTGTCTTTGCATTATGCCGAAAGATTGCTGTGCTACGGATTTTTTTATTAAAATCGGGATTTTCGACTCTTTCTTTCGTGAAAAAAACAAGAAATCGTTCAATCCGACAGGCCAAAGCCTAGCTTAAATTTAGAATCGAGAACGAAAAACGTCCCCCGGAAATTCCATTTAGATTACTTTGAAAAATACAGGGTGCGTACGGTATTTGAGGACATGCATAAATGTGACTATAACTTAGCGAATTTTTTTTTATTTTTTTCCTTTTCAGATAAGAAATGGCGGACTGCAACATCACTCAAGAAATGAAGAGACATGCTATCCTCGTCGCTATATGTGCAAACCATACAGATTTAGAGATCTCTAATTTTCTTAATTGCGCCCGTTCATTCGTGCACAAGGTTCGCCGTGAATTGGAAGCATCAGGAGGCGATACAGAATCGGTTGCAAAACGCAAAAAGCACGAACAATGTTCTGACACTGTCCGATCTGCAGAATTTTAAGAGCAAGTGCAAGCGATCATAGACGAGGACCCTTCAAAATCAATGAGGGTCAGTAGTAAGTAACGTACCTGAAAACCGGTTTTTGTATGGGTGGGAACGTCTTTTTCAATCTTTTTCAATCAGAATAGCGAGTGGCTTGGGGTACCGCGTTTGTATGGCCGGGATAGGGTGAATCAGAGCGACTTGGTCTTGGATGTACCTTGGAATGGGGGCTGAGATTGTGGTTTTGTATCAGGTGTGTGTCGTTGATTTGTTGTTTGTAAGAGGGGTGTCGCGGTTGGTTGGTTGGGGTTGTCAGGTGGTGGGCTTAGATTTGTGTTGTGTTGTGAGGGGTTGCCGATCAGGTGTGTGTTGTGATTGGCGGCGCTGGTAGAGGGCTATGTAGGGTCTGGGTTAGGTCTGTGTTGTGAGGGGTTGCCGATCAGGTGTGTGTTGTGATTGGCGGCGCTGGTAGAAGGCTATGGAGGGTCTGGGTTAGGGCTGTGTTGTGAGGGGTTACCGATCAGGTGTGTGTTGTGATTGGCGGTGCTGGTAGAGGGCTATGTAGGGTCTGGGTTAGGTCTGTGTTGTGAGGGGTTGCCGATCAGGTGTGTGTTGTGATTGGCGGCGTTGGTAGAAGGCTATGGAGGGTCTGGGTTAGGGCTGTGTTGTGAGGGGTTACCGATCAGGTGTGTGTTGTGATTGGCGGCGTTGGTAGAAGGCAATAGTAGATCAGTTGGTTGGCGATGATTTTGAACGTTGATGGCTGGCTATAGAGGATCGGGGTGTTGCGGTTGGGTGCGTCAGGAAGTCATAGGTGGTAGAAATAGGGTCAGATGTTTTTGCTGTAGTTTGTGAGATGTGTCATGTGTTGGGAGGTGTTGTGTGCATACCTGGTTGGTTGCTAGGGGGTTAGAGTACGTTAGAAAGCCTGTCGAAGACAATTTTTGTGAAATGGAGAGCCAGGCTCGCAGAAAACCTGACAGAAAAAATATGTACAAAATGCAAGTTGAATTTCGTTCGCTAGCAATGGGGTGCATATTAATTAGCTGCCTTGCGATGCAACTTGAATTTCGTTCGCTTGCAATGCCGTGTCGATCGAAACGTGTCTCGTATCAGTTAAATGCATGTGAATTGGAAAAATGGGGATAGGGTAAAGCCTTGCACGTACATGTTCTGTGCCACTGTGTAAAATTTAGCTTAATGTAATACCCATCCATTGACTTCAGCCCGTTGCATTGCTGTACTTAAGCATGGCTACAGTTAATTAATGTTGCACCTGTTCACGATAAAGAATGATGGGTACAGGGCAAAGCCTTGTCGTATGCTATACATATTTGTGCGAACGAAGGGTGAAAAGAAGTGTGAAATTTTAATGGTAATTGCCATTCATACTGATTCGATCGTATCGTCAATGGGGGCATATTCGTGTATTTCGATCATATGTATAGCATACGACAAGGCTTACGAATGGTTGCTTGGATAACGAGGTAACACATGTATGGACTTACAGTAGCTATAGATATGTGTACATAGCAGAGAGACGTTCGTTCCATCTTTAATACCATGGACCCATGAAAAATGGAAGAAAACATTATTGCAAAGAATACAATTCAATATTAACTGCATATGAAATTAGTCATGTAGAATGAATGTGGAGAGACTGGTTTTCATTGATTGTAATCAAAGGGATTTCCTCAAGGTTGATCGTGGCGTCCCATTGACCGCGTTCCAACAGGTGTATCTTTCGAGTAGAGATGTGTCATGATGTTGTTGGGTGACTGTAGATTGAGGATGAATACCATGAAAATAACGTCTTTTTTTCTTCCGCATTCTTTAAGAGTCTTCCGCATTTTTTATGAGTTGTTGTGTTGTAATATTTTATACTTTGTTATGAAATGGGATACATAAGTGGCACAATTTGCAAAGTGAATTAATTAACTTCATGAAAAAAAGGACGTTCTGGTTAACACGACTGGTAGCACAGACTACATGCATATGATTGCAATTTGTGCATTGTCGATTGTAGTGTGTGTATGCTTGCATTTTGTATAAAAATCCGTGGTTGGTACCTAGGATTATCATAAATTCTCGGACAGCATCCTGGTAGGTTATCAGAGCGGTAAGTGATTTTATTTGCCATCTTTTTATTTTTTATCTAAATTTATTTATCTCTCAATTTTCCAGCATTAACCTTAATAATTAGAAAATTGTGGCCCCACAAGGCCTATTTTGCAGCTGACGTAAGTCAGCTTAGAATGCTTTTTAAAGAAAGTCCACGACGTCTAACTTTAGACGAATATCGCAAGCGATATTCCACCCTGGATCTCCATCGACCGCAAAAAGTTTTGGCTGCGGTTCCAGCAGTCAAACAGGGGTGTTCGGGTGTAGAAGCTACGTCAGGAGCCACAACTGCAAAAAATCAACAGCCCATAAAAGTGAGGAGGGTGCCACCTCTGTTTGAACCTACGCCAGAATTTTTAGCAGTCAAACAGGGGTGTTCGGGTGTAGAAGCTACGTCAGGAGCCACAACTGCAAAAAATCAACAGCCCATAAAAGTGAGGAGGGTGCCACCTCTGTTTGAACCTACGCCAGAATTTTTAGCAGCCAAACAGGGCCACCAAGGTGAAGAAGCTACAACTGAAGAAAATCGACAGCCCGTGAAGGTTAGGAGGGCGTCACCTCTTCCTGGGCCGCAACCTCTGACTATTGAAGAGCTGCAAAGAAGGTTGCAGCGAAAAAAGTGCGTGCCCGAACCAACGACAACGCAAAACAACAAAAAAAAGAAGCGCGGTGGGCGATTGGTCAAATTACGACAACAAAGGGCTGAGTTACATCGCATCATACCCCTGACGTTTGGGGAGGAAAAAAATAGTTTAATTAGGATTTTAAGAACTTTAAAATAGTGAATTAGTTTTAATTGTATAAAATAGAGACAGGTAAATTTATATAAAAATAAAAAGATGGAAAATATAATTAGAGATTTTAAAATTGTGCTAGCATCTAGCTTTGAAGATTGTATTACCTGGTTGAGGAATACATCTGTTAAATTTAGGGAGGGAAATATTCATTCGACAGTAGAGCAAAAGTACAGATTTTTATTACAGTTAATAGCATTTTCAAATCTACATCACACGTCGTTTTCAAATGTTTTGTTAAGTGATATAGTAAATCTTTTGAATGAAGACATGTCCAGGTGTAATCATGTTCAACAAGGTAATATTGCGAAAATTAATCAACAAGGGGCTGGTTCAAGTGATGTATCGAGGTCGTTTAAAATTATTTCTCGGAAAGAGAAGTTATTTAAAAAGTTTAACGTCACAGGTGTCACCTTAAACTTTCAAATTAAAGGTTTTACTAATAACACTGATAGCCCTTTTAGTGCGCTGGAGAAAATTTTCGATAAGGTACTCGAAAACATTGGTGCCAACGCAAATCCCGGGTGCAAAATGAGTTTTGCAATAACACTCCCGCAATCACCACACGTTAAACCCATATGGTCAACTTTAAAGCCCATTCAGGAAATTAATGGTAAATATATAATTGGCCTTATAGCGAATGTTAACCAGTCCAACACTAAATTTCTTTCGGATGATATCATTCAGTTCCATGCGGATATCGTAAACATTCCTTTCGGCGGGGGGCGCGTAAATAAAAAGTACACAGATGATGCTGAGCTTTTAAAAAGGAAAAAAGTTTTAGTAGATGTGGGAAAAGCCGCTAACGCTAATGATCTTTCATGCTTACCTAGGAGTATTTGTTATGCAATGGAAATGGCTGAGGGTAATATAAATCGTTTAAATAATTTAGTCATTTCACAATCGCTAGATTTGAAGGCTGATCGATTATGTAAAAATGCCAAAGTGGTAATTGGAGAAAATGGCTGCAACATCCTAGATCTTTATAAATTTCAAAAATACTTAAGTGAGTATCAAATAATTGTTTTTGACAATATTCGAGATCCACATTCCATTCTTTTTAAAACACCACTACGGGATATAACAGCAAAAAAAATTTACCTATTCTATTTCGAGAGTACAAAACATTTCTACGTCATAAAATCGGTCACAGGTTTGTTTTCGAGAAGCTATGTTTGCCGTTATTGTGATAAAGTTTCAAATCAGTCGCTTCATAAATGTGAAATGAAATGCCCGTATTGTATAACATACCCGCCCTGTGTATTTGTATCTCAGATGACTGAATGTAAAGAATGTAATCGTGGTTTTAGAGGGCCTTTATGTTTCGCTAACCATTTGGATAAAAAGTTGAGTGGTAAAACTGTATGTGACACTTTCAAGATTTGTGTATTTTGCACAAAATTTATAAATTATACATACAGAAAAGGACACAAACATCAGTGTGATGAATACTTCTGCCAGATGTGTTCAAAAATAGTACCATCCCAACATAGCTGTTTTATAAAACCGTACATAAGTAGAAAGGATAAACAGTTTCTATTAATATTTTTCGATTGTGAAACTACCCAAGATGGACTGTATGGAAATAGCTCTTCATCTTTTGTACACGTTGTAAATCTAATTGTAGCCCAACAGATGTGTCACAATTGTTATCAAAATGAAGATATCAAACTACCTTGTGATAGATGTGGTGTTAGACAACATATATTTGAAAAAGGTGATCAATCATCTGTTGTGCAAAGTTTTCTAGATTATTGTTTAATGCCTCGACCAAATGTGAGCAACGTATATTGTTATGCACATAACTTACAAGGCTATGATGGTCATTTTCTGATTTCGGAGTTAATTGCAAGAAGAAACAATGTTAAGCCTTTAATGAAAGGAGCCAAAATTATGAAGTTGACATGTGAGCAAGTTTCATTTGTTGACTCTTTAAATTTCCTGCCATTCCCACTATCCAAGTTTCCACAAGTTTTCGATATTGAAGACAGTACTAAAGGCTACTATCCTTATTATTTCAATACTGTAGATAATGCAAATTATATCGGTCCATACCCCCCACCTGAAATGTACGGTTGCGATACAATGAAGCCTAAGGAAAGAATGGATTTTCTCAATTGGTACAGTACAAAAACGCTATCTACCTTCAATAATAGGAATGAGTTGGTAAAATACTGTGTAAATGATGTTGATATTTTACGACGAGGTTGTGTAAGATTCATGGTTGAATTTATTAAATTGACCAATGTGAACCCTTTAGTAGAAAGTCTCACAATTGCATCGACCTGCATGCTGGTTTTTCGAAGAAATTATCTTGAGAAAAATACCTTGGCTGTAATGCCTAAGAACGGTTATTTCAAAAGCAAAACACATTCCATTATTGCCTGTATGTGGTTGGCCTGGAAAAACTCCCAAACTAACGGCCTGCTAATCTCAGCAAACAACAACGGTGAGTTAAAGTTGGATAAGTGTGGGTTATATGTCGACGGTTTTCATAAAGAATCAAATACTGTCTATGAGTTCTTTGGATGTTACTATCACGGTTGTAGAGAATGCTTTAAATTTCAAGAATCGGGGGAAAATAACCTTCAGACCTTAGAAACTTTAAATCAAAGATATGAAAGTACACAAAGACGTATCGAGGTAATACGGAGAAATGGATACAATCTAGTATATACGTGGGAATGTGAATTTCAAAAAGTACTAAATAAAGACAGGTTTTTATATGAGAAATTGCGGCGATATTATAATGATATTAATCCTCCACTATGTGTGCGGGATGCTCTATTTGGAGGTCGTACTGAGGTGTTCAAATTATACCATACAGTCAAAGAAGGAGAGGTAATACGTTATTTGGACTTTACTAGTCTTTATCCGTATATTAACAAATACGCACCGTACCCCATAAAACATCCTCAGATATTTCGAAATGATAACATACCCCCCATACATGAAATTATTTCAATGCATGGTTTCATTAAATGCGATGTAATTGCACCTAACAACCTTCTGATCCCTGTGCTACCCATGAAAAACGACAATAAATTGTATTTTACACTTTGTAGAAAATGTGCTGAAGGTAATAACATTTCAAGTTGCGATCATTCAGGTGATGAGCGGCAACTCACTGGCACATGGGTAATTCCTGAAATAGCCTTAGCTGTTGAAAAGGGGTACAAAATTTTGAAAGTGTATGAGGTGTGGAAGTATGAGTACACAGTGTACGACCCTAACACAAAAACTGGCGGATTGTTTACTGAGTATGTTAATAATTTTTTAAAAATTAAACAGATGGCCAGTGGTTGGGGTAATGAATATATATCAGATGAGGATAAAGATAATTTTATTGAATCATACGAGAGAAGGGAATGTATCATTCTTGATAAAAACCAAATTCAAAAAAATTCTGGTCGACGTAATATTGCCAAACTTTGTTTAAACTCATTGTGGGGCAAGTTCGGCCAGAGAGATGATCAAACAAACACTAAAGTTATTAATAATTTTAATCAGTTTTGTGAACTTCTCCAATCACCAGGTATAGAAATTTGTTCAATTTACCCAGTTGATGATGATAACTTGTGGGTTACATGGAAATTTGTAGAGGAGAATCTAAGAACTTTACCACATGCAAACATACCTATTGCTGCATATACAACGGCTCTAGCTAGAATTAAATTATACGGGTTACTAGAAAAACTGGGCTCCTCGATTCTGTACTGTGATACAGACAGTGTCATATTTGTGGATAGTAAAGACAAACCCATGAATTTTCCAATCTCTGATTTCCTGGGTGATTTGACCAATGAGGTGGCATGTTATGGTTCTGATGCTTATATATCGGAATATGTGAGTACAGGTCCTAAGACATATGGGTTAAAAATTGAAACTGAACATGGTCCTGAACATGTGATTAAATGTAAAGGAATAACTCTTAACTTCGAAAACTTAAAAGTTGTAAATTTTGAATGCCTAAAATCTTTAGTTTTGGATGAAGATTCAACTGAAGGCGTACGTGTGACAACAGAGCGTAAAATCAAACGAAAACGTCCAGGGGTTGTTGTATCAGAACCCGAAAAAAAACACTTGAGATTCACTTTTGACAAAAGAGTTGTGACGAATGAATATTTCTCTGAACCTTATGGTTTCAAAAGGTGTAAACCAGACAGCTATGGTAACACTTAAAGTTTTGTATAGATAATATATTTTAATACACATAATATTTTAATGACTTTTATATCAGAATTTATATGTTTTGCATTTATATGTTATAAGTAAGTAGTTAAGTTATTATTTGCTTTGTTATTAAATTAAGTAATTACTCGTTACACATATGGTGTAATAAATTTTTTATCAGAATAAAATATAAACACCACTACTCTAAACATTTCTTTCATTTCATTGCAATCCGTGCAACAGTGAGACATGACACAAGTTATTATTGACATCCAGTTTGTGTGTGGGTGCAACGGTCAATATTTAATAAAAGAACTAGCTGTTTTACCTTTCGAATCAACTTTGCCTGTGGTTCATCATTTTGCTCCACCATATCCTTATCAGGAGTTACATCCGAAAGCGCGTCGTCAAAATGATTTTGATGTGACTAATATCAACGGCTTACGATGGTGTGATGGTGATGTTGACTATAATCGACTTCCAGAAATTCTGGCAGAGTTCTACGAAACGACTATATACGTGAAAGGCGCTATCAAGGAGAGTTTTTTAAAAAGATATTTACCCGCAGCTAACATAATACAGCTAGAAACACCAAAACTGAGAGAGCTCAAGAATTTTAAGACAACCTGTAGAATTCACGACCCGCTACCTTCAACAAGATGTGCCGCTCAAAATTGTATCAACCTTTATATGTATTATTTAATGAATAGTGTGTATTACTAGTGTAAGAATAAAACATGTTTTATTTTGCACTGTATAATTGTGTTATTTTATTTCAAAACATCAAAAATAAGATTACAACTGCATAAAATTGGAAATTCATAAAAGAGTCTTGAATAGTTAATATTTATATAATAAATTCGAGATGGAATGAAAAAGTCCTCATGACCTAGCTTCAACAGATCTTTCTCTTTGCACCTGTTGCAATACAGCTCGTAGTATTCCTTAACACATTCCGAAGCAAGGTTGTTGTGGTGCATAACGATATTGAAGAACTCCATCATCTCAAATAGCTTGAATAGTTCTTCATGTTTTAGTGTAATGCTACCAACGCCTACAGGTATCTGGTATCGTTTCAAAAATCCTAATTGGTTCTCTGGGAACTGAACGCCTGCTGTGCCTTTTAAATCGTTTAGGTGTTTGTACAACGCATTCCATTGGCTGTGGTCAACTGCTAGCGGGAACCGTCCGTGATAGTGAAAGATAGCCTTTGCTTGAAATGATCGTGGATCAAATCCTAGTGTTATCCTGCGATTATGGCATCCATCTAGATAGTATGTATAATTCAAAAGAACATCTTCGACTTCTTCGGTTTTCAAAATGTTGTTTTGAATTGGTGGGGGGGCAAAAATATCCAATTCAGACTTCATACACTCTTTTTGCATCATGAAGGTATTATCTATCTGTCAAATATATCCAATGCACGCCTTCTTACTCGGCGCCGTCGTTTTATAGCTTTCTTGGTCTTGCTCGATGACAACTTTCTCACCTTCCGCCCTTTTTTATGCTTAGACACGGATTTCAAATGCTTACTTGTGTAAGGGTTAGCTCTTTTTATAGCCATTCGTCTTCCTCTACCCTCCATTTTATCAAAGATTTTATTTATACCTTTTTGGGCTAATTCGTGCACTGCAGATTTCCCTTGCTCCTTTAGTACCGTCTTCAGTGGTTTACTTCCTGCCTCTTTAAAAATGGACTTTCCTGTTTCGATGACTTGTTTTCCTATAGCTTTTGCACCGGACAGAAATAACGGCTGAAGATAACGTATCAACCCACTGAAAAAACTACCAACACCCCTTCCTCGCTGGTACACAAGTGGCGATCGATATAATTCTCCAATGTCTGATAGTCTACCTCCACTCTGGACAAGGTAGTAACGTGCGTAGTGTGAATTCATCTCATTAGTATAGAGCTGTGTTAAATCCAGTGTCCAAACTATGTTGATATTTACAACGTAGGAATATTTATAGACTCTAACCTTCGCTTGAAATGAAGCATTACATATGTTGGAGTAAAGCTAGGCTCAAAGTTGACTAGCTCACCGTGATGATCTGTAATTTTGATTGAGATACTTTCAATAAAGGTTTTCTCAAGTGGACAGTACTCCACATGCTCGAATCTAAACACGCTATCACAACTTTTCAGGGGGATCGCTCGTAGATTTCTCACCAGTTTATTTCCTATTATTCTCGGTTTAATGATATCTGTATAAACGTTTATCAATTCGGTTTTTTCACAATCATCAATGTCTTTATTGGATGAGTCACAGTATGTTCTTTTCTCAAGTGCAGATAATGATTTTTCCAGCTGACTTATACTGTCTAGCATTATTGATTTATCAAACGACTCTTTTATTTCTGTATCGATCGATTCGGGATCGCGCTTCTCAACGGGTGTTTTTAGGAAAGCGTCAATGAATAAGCCAGCTATATTATCGGTTTTATCCACCTCTATTGGGACAGGAGTTGTGGCTTTTGACCCATCGGCTCTTTTGTATGGCATATCAATAATGGTGTGGAAATCGGTTGTTTTGATCCACCCATCGGGTAATATCTCTGTACCGGACTCTTTAACGGCACGGGATACAGACCCACGGATTGCTGAGGCAATTTTGTTAAACACCTGTTTTCGCAGTTGATATGTTGTGGTTCCAGATGGCTTTTCTTTATCAAGTAGCTCTTCATCATTGAACTCAATTCCGCTTAGTAATAGGGCAATGAAATCTGTTATGTTAATCGGTGACGCAATAGGTAGCTCTACATTAACCTTCACACCGTAATCTTTTAGATGAAATGTGTGGGTAGTCGGTTTGGCTTCTTTGTTCCGCTTGTTCCTTAAACTATTTGCCGGATGAATATATTGATCAATCATCTGTAACAATTCGGCATGATTTCGTTTGTTTTTCGGGATCTGACCAATTATGTAGTCTATAAATGCCCGAAACGAATCAAATTTTACACCTAACTTTAAATAAACCTTTTCAGCAATTTTTCCAGACTGATAAATATGTATACAAAAATCTCTTTCTTCTATAATACTTCTTATGTCGGCGATTGCCTTTTCATCTCTATCTTCTACGATACGATCGTGTATTATTTGTTTGATTTCGGATAAGTAATAGTTATAATAGTCAGGTCTAATTGCTAAGAAAAACGATGAAAGGAATGATGAAAAGTTCATATCATTTCCCTTATAACATAACTTTTGCAAATCACTCGCATCCCATCTAAATCGAACATGATATTTACTCAGCCCAACAACTTTAGCGATTATTGCTTTTGAATCTTTTTCAATTGGTACAGATTGTGGTTCCTCGGTAACGCTTACGTCTTCAGAGGGCACAGACCTTTTAGAAATACCGCTCTTATCTGAACCATTTTTCTCATTTCTTCGTTTTGGTAGTGCGATTTCTGTTATACCAACATACCAATTGTCAGTAAACTTACACATACTCGGTAATATATTTTCGAAAGATGCTAGTGTATTGTCGGGGTAAATGTCGAGGGAACTGTTGCTCAAAAGACACACGTAAAAATCTTCATCTTTAATGTTAATAGGCATTTCTAGATTCTGTCCCAATTCAGGCTTCTTGCACTGGAGCTAGGCTCGGTCCTTAATCTCAACCGCTCACTTTGTCGTGTAGGCTTCCTTATGGGAGAGTCAGCCTCATATTGATCAGGGTGTAGCCGTGAGGGTCTTAATATAGATTGCCTGTCAGATTTGGGACCTATGTTCGCCACGACACCTCCATCATTTCTTTCATCTAAATCATTGAATACATCGTCCAACTCATCCATACTCATATCCATCGGGATTGTATACTGTGTCATTCCATCATCACTAGTTATTACTTTATACCCTTTTTCAGTCTCACGAAATGAATCAGCCACACTTTTTCTAATTTTGGGAGCAGGTTTAAGACTTTTTGCTATCCCGCTTGCTGATAGTCGTCGTTTAATAGCTACAGGTAATTCTTGCTTTAGTGGTGTCATCTCGTTTACCGATTCAAATATCTCTTCAGCTCGTGAAGGTGAAGTTTGCGTGTGTTTCTCATTTTTAAGCACAAATCTCGTCTGAGTGGTGTTGTCGCGCAAATTTTTAAAACGTTGATCCATCATACGGTCTTTCGAAGAAACGTTTTCAGCTTTCATTTCCATAAATGATTGTTTTGTTCGCCTTGCATTTAAAAATTGCATAAGCACATTCCTATACTGATACCATTTTGCTTTATCATTAAGATTTTTAGTGTTTAATATTTTGTTCATGCGTTTGTCAAACAAAGTTTGTGCAGAAGAGCTTTCGATTGTATCTTTTAAGCGTGCATATACTTCTGGAGATAGTAGAAGCATTTTGTTAAGACTGTTATTTTTATGCATATTTCTCAATCAAAGAGCCTATCACACCTGAAAGTACACTTCCTAATAAAACAGGTAAAAACCCACCTTGCTGCACTAACACTTTACGTTGCCGTGTCACAGATTTTCTTGCATCGGCAAGCTTACGCATACCCTTTTTATATTTACACAACCGTGTGAAACTTCTTCCTGACGGCCTATGATTACCCTTCAGCGTGTTGTATGTAATTTCACAGAGAGTTTTAATTACTTCAGGTTTGGCCCTCTTCAGTATAACCTTTCTTAAACACGGACTTGCTTTCCTAAGAACATACAACATATGCTTGTTGTCCTTCAATCGTTTCATTCGTGACACCATTGTTTTCCTGCAAACTATGTGGGGGGCAATAGCAAGTTAAAAACTTTGTATTGAATATGTCTGTGCGAAACCTTAATGTATCATTGATATCCTGTGTTAGGTCTATTAGCAAATAGCTATGAGGTTGATAAGTAATTTCTTTATATATTCTCATGAGCTCTACACTGTTTTCAGGATATATCTGTTTGGCGAGGTGCTGAAATTGACTCTTGTCTCGCGGATTCTTGAAACAAATCAGGTATTTACAATTGAGTGAAATGTCACGACAAAATTTACCCTGATGAAATACATTCTGAGTCACCAAGATAACAGAAAGATTACGATGATGGGAACCTTTTGTAAACAGCTCACACACCTGTCTTGAAAATGCATTTAACATCATATCGTCCAATACAATTAGTATCGGTTCATTTGCAGTATTGGGAAATTCTTCAGGAATTGAGTTTAAAAACTCTATATTCTTAATGGGTTTGTGTACTGGTATAGCATGCTGTTCGGCATTACACCATATTATCCTTTTAACCTGCGGTTGAATCATCGTCGGGTTTCCAAGAAGATTTTCTATAAAAGTCGTTTTGCCACACCCAGACGGGCCTGCAATCATCATAGTGAACGGGTGTTTAAAGTAAAGCATCGCTTTTCCGAAATTGTGCGTAAATATAATGGTGTGAAGAATATTTATATCTTTTTTGAGTGTAATGAGTAGACGACAAGTAGTCAATGAACTCCACAGACCCGCTCGTAGACGATTTGCACGTCGGCGGGTCACAATCAGGGGTATAGATGATTTGTGGCAAGCAGATCTAGTTGATATGACTGCCTTCTCAGCTGAAAATCATGGAACCAAGTTTCTGTTAACTGTAATTGACACATTCTCTAAATATGCGTGGGCTCTACCTATTAAAAATAAAAGTGCAGGAGTAGTAGCACAGGCTGTGGAATCCATTCTTAACCAGAGACGCATCCCCCGAAACCTACAAACTGACGCCGGCAAAGAATTTTTTAACATGATATTCCGCAAGCTGATGAAATATTATGAAATAAATCATTACTCTACATTCAGCACATTGAAAGCATCTATTGTTGAAAGGTTTAATCGAACGTTAAAAAATATTATGTGGAAAGAATTCAGTATGAATGGTAATTACCGTTGGATTGATATATTACCAAGACTCATTGATAAGTACAATAAAACCAAGCATCGTACTATTAAAATGAGACCTATTGATGTCAATACATCTAACGAGGTTCATTTACTTTCATCTTTGCATAGGAAAGTTAAGGTTGTTTCTAAACCTAAATATAAAGTCGGTGATTATGTTCGCATAAGCAAGTTCAAACATGTCTTTGAAAAAGGCTACACCCCGAATTGGTCAACAGAGATATTCAAGATTAGAGTCGTAAAAAATACACAACCACGCACTTATATTCTTGAGGATTATCAAGGGAACACTATTCAAGGCGGGTTTTATGAGTTAGAATTATCAAAGGTAAAACACCCTGATGTTTACCTTGTCGAGAAAATTTTAAAAAAGGAGAAAAATCGTGTTCTTGTAAAATGGCTCGGTTTTTCTTCGACGCATAATTCATGGATAGATATAAAAGATGTAGTGTGAAACCTTGCTAAAAGTCTGTTACGGTCGGCCAAAATGGAAAAAAATGTTAAATTCGCTGATATAGTTTGCATTAGATGCATGATAGCCTGGAACTATGCGTATCGCATGAGTCGTAAAGGAGAGTGGGAAATACATGCTCGTGACAGGTTTAGGTTTTACCAGCGTATTTCACAACTACATGAAATTATAGCACCTGTTCTTTCTAAAAAGTTCAGAGAGAAAATTTTCAATGACAGGTTTTTGCATGTAACATAGTCAGTTTAGAAACAACCTTTAGATGAACAAGATGTCTTGCACGACGGAGCTACGTAGGTTTGAAGATTTTGTTGCGGAATACAAGGACGTACTCCTGGACGAACATCGTGAGAAGCTGCTAAGGGATATCAGCACACTAAAGCTGTATTCGACGATACCGATTGCCACATCAATTCACGGATCACATTACAAATCCTGCCCATGGTTTTATGACAACGCCGATTCCGGACCAGATACCTGCGAATGCTGTCATGTGGAAAAAATCTCCGGCAGAATTAAAAAATTAATATCGTTTTATTATAAATTGAGAAATGAAAAGTTTTGAAAGAGATATTTAAATAAAATTATAAATTACATTCGAACCAGCCTTTTATTTCTTCTTACACTGATGTGAAATTGAAAAAAGTGAAATGGAAATAAAACAATGTTGTATGACAAAAGCGACTCTTTATTCAAATTCATCGTTGCTATGCTGAACAAATTTTATTTTTAAATATCCACCTCTTGTGTCATCTTTACCTTCGAAAATCAGATAGTTTTCCGGAATATCGTTCAGATCCTCAATTTGACGCTGTTTCTTTATTTTCTCTGAGAATCTTGGTGGGAGAAAACAAAAGGTTCCATTGGTTAGGTGTACGGTGAGGCGTGATCCATATTGCGTGTTGACCAAACGAAAACATTTGACCCTATATTTCTTTCCATGTTCCAAAGCAACAAGTGCTACGTGTTGATCCGGAATGTACTCGCATACATTGTTCAACACTTCTACAGTTTTCTGGAAAAAATAACAAAGGATTAAAAAGAAACATCACCTGTATGTATGTAATATCGTTACTCACCATATTTCTTCGAGTCCTAGCTTCTATCAAAAGACTTCAAAATCTTCTGCCTGATTATTGACTGCAACCCTTCACTTTTATACTGTCTACGCGCACATAGGGTAATACGGGTGAGTAATTACAAACTCAACAGCACTCAAGCTAATTATATTCACCCTCAGATGTTTTCAATATACAGAACGAACACGCGATCCGCAACACAAAAGCATTCAACCATCAGCCCTGACCTGCACCTATGCCACACGTGTAAAGTAATTAAATATGCATACACGCGTCAGGGAATCCCTTTAATTACATTCACCCTCAGATGATTTCAAAATACAGGTCTTTTCATGTCCAGCGATTCTTGCCTCAAACGTGCCAAGCAATCGTAAGCACCCAGAAAGCAAGCACACAGTTTAATTATGCATTATGCCATTCATGATCATTCCAATTCACAACAACTCATAAAAAATGCGGAAGAAAAAAAGACGTTATTTTCATGGTATTCATCCTCAATCTACAGTCACCCAACAACATCATGACACATCTCTACTCGAAAGATACACCTGTTGGAACGCGGTCAATGGGACGCCACGATCAACCTTGAGGAAATCCCTTTGATTACAATCAATGAAAACCAGTCTCTCCACATTCATTCTACATGACTAATTTCATATGCAGTTAATATTGAATTGTATTCTTTGCAATAATGTTTTCTTCCATTTTTCATGGGTCCATGGTATTAAAGATGGAACGAACGTCTCTCTGCTATGTACACATATCTATAGCTACTGTAAGTCCATACATGTGTTACCTCGTTATCCAAGCAACCATTCGTAAGCCTTGTCGTATGCTATACATATGATCGAAATACACGAATATGCCCCCATTGACGATACGATCGAATCAGTATGAATGGCAATTACCATTAAAATTTCACACTTCTTTTCACCCTTCGTTCGCACAAATATGTATAGCATACGACAAGGCTTTGCCCTGTACCCATCATTCTTTATCGTGAACAGGTGCAACATTAATTAACTGTAGCCATGCTTAAGTACAGCAATGCAACGGGCTGAAGTCAATGGATGGGTATTACATTAAGCTAAATTTTACACAGTGGCACAGAACATGTACGTGCAAGGCTTTACCCTATCCCCATTTTTCCAATTCACATGCATTTAACTGATACGAGACACGTTTCGATCGACACGGCATTGCAAGCGAACGAAATTCAAGTTGCATCGCAAGGCAGCTAATTAATATGCACCCCATTGCTAGCGAACGAAATTCAACTTGCATTTTGTACATATTTTTTCTGTCAGGTTTTCTGCGAGCCTGGCTCTCCATTTCACAAAAATTGTCTTCGACAGGCTTTCTAACGTACTCTAACCCCCTAGCAACCAACCAGGTATGCACACAACACCTCCCAACACATGACACATCTCACAAACTACAGCAAAAACATCTGACCCTATTTCTACCACCTATGACTTCCTGACGCACCCAACCGCAACACCCCGATCCTCTATAGCCAGCCATCAACGTTCAAAATCATCGCCAACCAACTGATCTACTATTGCCTTCTACCAACGCCGCCAATCACAACACACACCTGATCGGTAACCCCTCACAACACAGCCCTAACCCAGACCCTCCATAGCCTTCTACCAACGCCGCCAATCACAACACACACCTGATCGGTAACCCCTCACAACACAGCCCTAACCCAGACCCTCCATAGCCTTCTACCAACGCCACCAATCACAACACACACCTGATCGGTAACCCCTCACAACACAGCCCTAACCCAGACCCTCCATAGCCTTCTACCAGCGCCGCCAATCACAACACACACCTGATCGGCAACCCCTCACAACACAGACCTAACCCAGACCCTACATAGCCCTCTACCAGCGCCGCCAATCACAACACACACCTGATCGGCAACCCCTCACAACACAACACAAATCTAAGCCCACCACCTGACAACCCCAACCAACCAACCGCGACACCCCTCTTACAAACAACAAATCAACGACACACACCTGATACAAAACCACAATCTCAGCCCCCATTCCAAGGTACATCCAAGACCAAGTCGCTCTGATTCACCCTATCCCGGCCATACAAACGCGGTACCCCAAGCCACTCGCTATTCTGATTGAAAAAGATTGAAAAAGACGTTCCCACCCATACAAAAACCGGTTTTCAGGTACGTTACTTACTACTAGGGTCCTTGCGAGTGAGCTTCATGTTTCTGAGCGCCTTATTCGAAGAGTTGTCCACGAAGACCTTCGGTATAAGTCTTACCTGATGCGCAGAGGACAGTTCATGTCGGAACGAACACGGGAACAGAGAGTTCTCCGATCAAAACGTCTTTTAAACAAAATCAAACACCCTGAGGCGGCCAAAATGTTATGGTTTTTTTCCAAAGAAATTTTTTTTGACCAAGATCAAAAGATCAATCGCAGAAATGACAGATGGCTATGTTCAAATTCTACGGAGGTTCCTGTTGTTATGCACACAAAATTTTCAGGTACTGTTGTGATTTTAGGTGTTGTCAGCAACGAAGGACATGTTAAGCCACCACACTTTTTTACTCAAGGACTTCGAGTGAACTCTGCTGCATACATCGAGGTTTTGGAGACGGTAGTGAAACCCTGGATAGACAATGTAAGCGGAGGCAGACCATACATTTTTCAACAAGACTCTGCTCCTTCACATAAAGCGAGGGCGACACAAGATTGGATGGCCAAAAATTTTCATGACCATATAACACCGAACCTATGGCCACCTAGCTTCCCAGACCTTAATCCTTTGGATTATCACGTATGGGGCGTAGTTGAGCGTGAGACCAATAAGCGTCCTCATAATACCACTTCTTCGCTGAAGACTGCTATTAAGGTACTAGCACACTTCTCAATTTTTGAAAAATCAATTTTTTTTTACGGATTTCGATTCCTGAGTCCTTCAAGAATAACTCACTAAAATTTCATAAAGAAATTCGAAACCAATCTCGAGATATAGTCTCTTTAGTGAGCGCGCGCTCTCGGCTCACCGCAGGTGTAGTACGCAGCTGTCGGTCGCGCGGATTAAAATATTTCCCTTTCTCCAAAATACCGGTTACATGTTTATATCGAGTTTTCTTGGCTTTCTCATAGGTTTTAAGTGCTATTTTTGACGTTATAGAAGAACTGTCTTGTATAAAAATGTCTCAGAGACCTTCTAACTCATATAAAAAAGGAAAAAAAGATGGAAAACCGAAAAAAGAAGAACTACGAGACGTTCTCGCGAATTTTGGGGCAATCAATACTCAGAAGCACATAGTACTTCTTTTACAAGTAAATCTGCAGAAAAATTATCAACGAGCACTGACTTTGAGGTTAAAATTGAAGAAGGTTTTAGTTTCTGCATCTTGGCTTTTCAACTCGTGTTTTCGGCGTTGTCTACTATGGTAAAGTGCAAGACTTGTGACAAAGACGTGAAGTTTTCTAAAACTGCTTTGCGTGGACTTGGATTCAAAATCAATATTGAGTGCGAGTGTGGCGATCGAACAATAAATTCGTGTAGTAATGTAAACTCAGGCTTTGAAATCAATCGGCGTATTGTGTTTGTTATGAGATTACTTGGCGTCGGCTTACATGGCGTGGATCTGTTTTGCTCGTTGATGGATCTTACGTCACATTTTAATTCATCAACATATTATAAAATTGTAGAAAGTATTAAAATAGCATCAAAAACTGTTTCTCACATTTGTCTTATAAAAGCTGGCGAGGAAGAGAAGCAAAAAACAAAAGAAGCAAATCTAAACGAAGATGAATTGGCAGTGTCCGGTGATGGTGCGTGGTCAAAACGTGGTTTCAGTTCGTTGCTCGGTGTATGTACTGTAATTGGTAAAAATTCTGGCAAAATCTTAGACTATTTTGTTTCATCAAAAACTTGTAAACCCTGTGAAATGATGAAAAAAAAACTGAACCGCGTTGACTTTGAACTTTGGTACGAGGGTGAACATCACGAAGAGTGCAGCGCTAATTATGAGGGTAGTTCCGGCGGTATGGAAGTTCAGGGAATGGTTGAGATCTTCAAAAACTCTGAAAAGCTTCATAAAGCAAAATATGCTTATTACATCGGCGATGGGGGTTCAAAAACCTTTACGAATGTCCAAACCATACGGCGACTTTTTAATTACAAAGCTCGAATGTGTTTTACATGTAGGAAAACGTATGTTCCGCCACCTCAAAGACGTTAAAAAGTCTCTTACTGAATTAAAAAAAATCAAAAAAGCTGAAGAAAATAAAAGACAAGCGGCGGAAAAGAAAGATGAATCTCAGGAAAATCCGAAAATTAAACAACCTCCACGAAAAAAAGTGAAAATTTCGGAACCTGCACCACCAAAAACGACGGACTTGACAGGGAAAGTCATGAAGGAGATGTCAGCTCATTATTCTTTGGCTGTTCAGCGTAATCCAGTTTCTGTGGAAGATATGAAGAAGGAAATATGGGCTACTGATGCTTTGCCGCAACATGAAAATTGTAATCCAGAATGGTGCAAATACCTCCAGGCAAAAGCAAAAAATACTAAGTTCACACATGAACCAGCTTTAAGTTTAGAAGTTCAGGAGCTCGTCAAGCCTGTATTCGAAAAGTTAACAAACGACGAATTACTTGCACGTTGTATGGGGCGAAATACACAAAATAACAACGAATGTTATAATAGCACTCTTTGGGCGGTCGTTCCTAAACAAACGTTTGCAGGCAAAGAAGTGGTCGAAGTGGCTGTACAAATAACCCTATCAATCTTCAATGAAGGACGTATAACACTCGTAAAAATGTTAGAAATAATGGGCTGCACCATAGGAAATTGCGCTTACCAATATGCAGAGAGAAAAGACGAGCAGAGAATTTCGATGGCTGACAAAGCTAGCAAGGCAGCAACGAAGGAGGGACGCTTAGAGAGAAAAAAGGATCAATTACAACAACAGCAGGCATTTGAGGATGAAGGTTTACTTTTATATGGTCCAGGCATTGCTGACTAACTAATTGTAAGCCATAAAAATCAATTTTTTAAAAATTATGTACAAAAAAAGATTAAAATAAACTTCAAACGCGTTTTACTCGAAACTATGTTTTTCCAACTGGCGGACAGTTAATCTCCGAATCTACTCAATGGATTTGAATAAACTTGGATTCATTTTGTTTGTTGAAGCAAGACAATCGACCTCAATTAGACTGAAAAAATCAAAAATCGATTTTTACCATCAAAAAACGTTGAAAAAAAGGTCAATTTTTGAACTTTTTATTTTGTCCGCCATTTTTTTTCTCAAAATTTCCGATTTTTCTGGTCGATTGTCTTGTGAGAGGCCTTCCTTTATAAAACCCACTTTGAATTTTCTGTTTTAACGTTGCCGTTCTGGAGATTATCTGTCCGCCATAGAGCAGTCTTTTTTTGAGGTCTTCATTTTGACGCCTTGTAAGAGGGGGAAATATTGTGCGATATAAAAAAAAATTTTTTTTGTACTCTTCAAGACTTGTATTATAATGTAGGTACAGTTTGATTGTCATATATAATAAACAAATACCAAAAAAAAAATATTGAAAATGTGTTATTTTTGGCGCGCGAGAAGTGTGCTAGTACCTTAATGCCGTTATGGTCAATATGAACAAGGAGCATTTGATTCGGGCATGTAATCGTTTCCGGACCCGGATCGAAGAGGTTATTGCTGCTAATGGCGATTTTATTGAATAACTTTATAGCCATATATTAATTTTGGAAAATATTCAAAAATTTAATATCGGTAATAACTTAATTGCTCAATGTTACGATGGTGCTGCTGTATTGAGCTCTCATATTCGCGGGGTTCAAACCTTGATTCGGGAGACACACAAATCAGCTATTTTCGTTCCATGCTATGCACACTCCCTAAATCTGGTATTGTCCAAAGCAGTTGAATTGATTCCGGAAATTAAAGTATTTTTTGTCCATATTAATAAAATCGCTACATTTTTCAATGCATCTACAAAAAGATCTAATTTATTTGCAAATATAGTCAAACTGTGTTTGCCTTCAGTTTCTAAGACCCGGTGGGATTACCATTCGCGAATAATTAACGTTATTTATGAATATAAAGATGAAATAGCAACAGTTTTTGAAACAATTCGATTGCGATTGCGATTCTTGGACTTTTTCTGATATTTACGCGGTAAAATTTACTGAATCAGATTTTCAATTATATCTTGTAATTTTCTCCTAAATATTTTCAAGAACAGACGTTTTATTTAACAATATTCAAAGCAAAGTAGTGAATATATCTTATGCTAGTCAAAAAATAATAGGATTTGAAAATTGGCTTGAAAATGACTTTTCTCTTAAATTTGAACACTTTTATGCAGCTGTTACAGTAGATTATCAGCCACCACGAAAAAAAGTAGAAATACACTAGACCCATTACAAAATCAACGAAGAATGTTTCGTGCAATTTTAGATATTGTGCTAACCGAACGACTTTCCTAAGTTTAAATTAAATTTTCCGGAGACTCGTTTGGATTCACTCCTGGAATACGATGGAGAATTTTTTGATAAGATACAATTGAAAAACCAGCTTAAAGGTATTTATTCGTCAGATGAGTTCAAAATAGCGAATGCTATTAAATTTATCAATTATTTTCAAAGCCGACCTTATGTCGCAAACGATTTCAAGCAAGTATGCATACTAGCAAAATTATTAACAACAATCCCAGTAACAGTAGCATGTGGTGTCCTTTAAGAACATCTTTTCAACATTAAAGTGATGTATTTATCACCAATAAATACATCACTTCAATTCCATGAAAGGCTATCCTTCCAACATCAAAGTGATGTAAATATCACCAATAAATACATCGCTTCATGAATGTATCGATAGTGCTTATCACCTCGTGATCCTTGCACGCATGGACATCGCCTTTTGGTCGTGAGTGCCATGTGGAACGATTAGAGATAAGTAATTGAAACACATAAATTAGAATATTTTATTAGGCCATTAGAGTTTGATTTAGTGTTAAGAATTTGTATAAATAGCAAGTAAGCATTGAAGAAAAATATAGTCTTTTGAGATCAAGCGAACGTGTTTCACTTGTGCCTATCATTCGAGGCACTCTTAAAAGACTTTCCCTGGATTGTGCCAATAATTCGGCACTTCAGGTAATGCCTACAATCGGCATATTATATTCCTTGGCCAGTTGCATAAAAACTGTGCCGGCCGTTTAAAAATTTAATTTTCCTCTAATAATTTCTTTTAAACTCACATATCCTCAACGTGGGAATGTTTAGTTACTATGGAAAATACCATCACAACGAAGGACCATCATTCGGCGATCCTGAACCATTACAAGCAACTGCAGAAAGGTCATTTTCGACTTTAAGAAATCGCCAGTCCCAGGAACGACTATCGGATCTTGATTTGATTGCAGTCGAAAAGGATCTTTTGATACAAATGATAACGTAATAAAAGAATTTTTACGCAAAGAGAGGCGCATAGACATAGAATACAAATAAAAAAGCGAAAAAAGTTATTTTCACAAACGTATTTATTTATTTACTAAAAGTTTTTATTTATTTACATTTCTCAAAGAGTCCGCTTGAGTTTCTAGTTTATTTGTATTTTATTCTTCGTCTATATTATATAGATAGATAGATATTATATAGATATTATGCTGGTTTCTTCTATAAGGATTAAGGCCACTTGCAATGAATGTTTTTGAGGCTGTTATCACTTTACTATCCAGTACATTAACGTGTATTGTAAATGGGCTTTAAGACAAAATTCTGCTTGACTATGAGGCATTTCCACTGCACGTCATTGTTTGCAAGCCTACCAAAAGTGCATGGAAAATTGGAGCAAACGCTGGCATCAATGTATCATCGCCAATGGCGAGTATTTTGAAGGAGATAATGAAGAAATTCATCCAAAATTTAAATTTTAGGTTTTATTTTAATTTTCCGGTTTATTTTTGATTATAAGGTAAGCCTAAAAGGAAACTATGTCGAAAAATAAAAAAGATTTACTCCAAACACGTAAGTAGTTTTTATTTTTGCACGGATTTTTCCAACACCAGTAGTAAGGGACGTACCACAGAACCGGTTTTTGTATGGGTGTGAACGGCATTTTCAATCTTTTCCAATCAGAATAGCGAGTGGCTTTGTTTGTATGGCTGGGATAGGGTGAATCAGAGTGACTTGGTCTTGGGTGTACCGAAGAACGGGTGCTGAGATTGTGGTTTTGTATCAGGTGCGTGTGGCGGTGATTGGCGGCGTTGGTAGAAGGCTATGAAGGGTCTGGGATTCACTTCAACAAGAAGGCATGGGGTCGGGAAAGGTTTGAGTCTCGGTGTTGGAGTTACATTCAATGATCGTTACGAAACTTAACGAAACGAGCCGGCGTAGTGTGGTGCTTTAAGTCACACGTACGCGTCAAGTATCATCAGAAGTAGGACCACCCTTTTTGGAAAGTGTTATAATAAAATATAAAATGGATCCGCAATTAATTGTAAGTATTACATTGAAAATCTATATTTCTAATGCAATGTTTGTGATGTTAAAGTGAGTTTTAAACGCGTATCTACAAATATTTCCACTTAATATCGCTTCTGCATTCGCGATGCAATATAAGATGCTCGCGTAGATGTGCGCAATTTGTGTTAATAATAAATAAAATGATGTCCGCGTTCGGATTTGTTGCTGTACAACGCCGTCGGTATTCTTTAGTATATCACAAGTTCGTATTTAATGTTATATTTGGAAATATGTGGCGCAATTCGGCGAATTCGTTTCGTTTTCCTTCTACTGTTTAACGGCCGCGCAGTATGTATGTGTGCAAAAGGAATCAGCTGTTGCGCTGAATGCATTTTGCATAAGTGTGTTCGATTGTTGCCGGCTAAGTTATCAATGCCGGCTGTGCTTACAAACAAGATAAACAAACTAATATATATATTTATAAAATTATTGCAAATTTGTTTATATTTCAGAATCTTCTCCGTCCTATGTTCGAAGCGAATCGTAACGTCGAGGCACACGTACAGCGCAATGGAAACGTGTCGAACGCTGTAGGCAAAAATAGTAAGTTTGTTAATTGAAAAAAAATTAAAATTGAAAAAAAATTGAAAATTTAAAATGTACTAAACTTTAATCACTTTAATTTTAATTGTAAAACATAAATTTGAATATATATACGAATTATATATATATATATATATATATATATATATATATATATATATATATGTATATGTGTGGGGGAAAATTTAGAGTATAAAACACTTCTCAAATTTACAGGGTACAAATGCACGCATTGCATTAGAACTTGCTTCAGCTACAACAGACTCATTGCGCATATGAACTGCCATCCGGGCTCGTTGAATATTATCCCAGAAAAATATTGCACCACGTGCAATAAACACTTTGGAGCGGTATTTTTGAGAGAGAAACACGATACACTGATGCATCACGGGGTGGAGCAGCCATTGTGTAAATATAATTTATAATATATATATACATATATACATATATATATATATATATATATATATATATATATAAATATGAGATTATAACTTTAACTTTGCGTTGCCTCTTTTCCAGATGTGCCGCAACCTATCCCACAGCCAGATTTATTAGATGAAGCAGCCGCCGCAGCGGATGGTAATTATTGTTATTTAATTAAAGTTACAAATTAAACTTAATATAAATATTGATTATGTTTACAATATATCCTTTTATGTTTAGATTGGCTATAATACCTATACCATATTGTTAAAGAAACGCGCAACACACAACAAGAAACAGCGAACATGGTAGCTTGCGGTGTGTGCGGGCATATTGCAAATAATGAAAGGGCGTTAGCTAATCATAAAATTATTACGCACGAAGGCAAGTATCTATTATTTAATTTATACGCACAAAACCCACATTATAAACTGTTCAGGGCGCAGGTACAAGTGTGATGCGTGCACGAAATCGTATGTTAGCAATCAAAAACGCAACGAGCACCGCCTGAAGGTGCATTCTAAGGTGGACATATGCAGAATATGTACTGCCCGCTTCAAATCATGTTGCGGCTTGCATAACCATCACATTTTGGCACACGGACGTGGTATGTATAGATAAAGCGTTTATTGTCTGTTTTTATAAAATTCCCTGTTACATCATTACAACCGCTTCGTTGCTGTGGGATTAAAAATTTACCTTTATTCTTCAATTTCAGAGCGTGCGAAATGCAAGTGCGTGGTGATGCAACCGCAGACCAATGAGTCTGGTAATTTTGATATTGCGCCCGAGCATGCTGCTACTTCTTTTGCTACTGCATCTGCGTCATTAGTAGACGATGCTGTCGCCTCATTGGATATGGTCGAGGAAGAGTGCATGTACGACGTGGCGACGGGACGCAAGCTCGACGATGTGTTGTTGCGGCGCGGCACGCTCGTTAATGTGGATGCCGCAACGACTAGTCGTGAAGCACCTGATGTCATCGACGACGATGTCATCGACGTCGATGTCTCGTCGCACCACCGTATCCACGTGCAAAGCGTCGTCGTTATCGCACCTGCGCAACCTATTATTTCGAAGTCTGCCGAAATTCATCCTACTTGCATCGACTTCGACGCATCTTCATGTTGCAGCGACGCATCCGACGCCTCTACTTCCGCCAACATAATCACCCTGTATGAGTGCCCACACTGCGATCGTTCTTTCACCAGCCCGTATCTGCTCACGGAGCATCGCATAGCGCAGCATTCAAACTTGTTGCACGAATTGCTACTGTGCACAGAACCGCCCTTCAAATGTGCACGCTGCGGTCGCAGGATCAAGTACAAACGAAGCCTACTTCGGCATGAGCGGTTGTGCGGCAAACGTACGTATCTCCGCAACCAATAATTCGTTGTACAATTTACATAATAACAAACATATATATACTTTGTATTCCTGTTGCAGGCGCGCCTTTCAAATGTCCTATTTGCACCCGAAGGTTTACGCGTGCCAATGCGCTGGAGTTTCACGGCGCGCTGCACGACAAAACAAAGCTGCATCGTTGCAAGGAGTGTGAGCAAACAACAAGAAATTCCTTCCAGGCATATCCGTGGCAGTCAAGTTTGAGACATCATATAAAAACTCACGACCTCGCGCGCCATAGGTTCTGCCGCCAGTGCGGCTACGAGTTTAAAAGCATGAGAAGTGCAATTACCCACATGCACTTACCAAATTTGGGAGATTACCTTCGCAACCAGGTGCCAGGCACACCAGTAATAAACTAAAAAAAAAACTTAATAAATAATGAGTTGAAACACTTTTATCAAGTGGCTCGGATAGCGACCTCGCGAAAGCAGTGCCATCTCCCCTAAAACGTACTCACCCCTTCAAAGTACTTGTGTTCTGTTCATGTGGACACGATTACTTTTAGTTTTCAAATTATCTACATGTCGCCTTATCTGTCTTATCTCTTTAAAAAACATCATAGTGTCTCGATAATTTATTTTTATTGCTTTTACGTAGCAGCACACAACCAGACATTGATGTTTACATTAATTTGCAACCTGTTTGTTCACGACAACGAGGACTTTTTGTCCTTATGAAGTGACTGTGGAGTAGATGGATGAAAGCCGTTCAGGAGGGCGTTACTGCTCGTGAAACAATCAATCTCCTCGTTCAACGAATATTTGACTAACTCCTCGACCGCCGGAGTACAAATTTTTGAATGCTCACAAATTGCTCCGAAGGTCCTCTAAGGATCTGAAATCTTAATCAACACAATAAGAATCAAATCGCCCAATCTACTTATGTGTTTATTATCGTTTATTGATAATAAAAAAATCATGTGCGAATTCAACTTGAATTTCGTTCGTTGGCGATGCCGTGCATGTTAATTCAAGTTTTCCTTCAAGCGAATGTATGAAGCACCTGTTTAAGACAACGAATGATGGGTACAGGTTAAAGCCTTGCACGTACATTTTCAATACGAACCCATTGATTTCAATACGCCGTATTGCTGTACTTATTTGTGCGAACGAAGGGTGAAAAGAAGTGTGAAATTTTAATCGTAATAGCCATTCATACTGATTCGATCGTATCATCAATGGGGGCATATTCGTATATCTGCATGGAATGAGAATTTCGATCGGTCGCATATCAATAAACTTCATGCACATGTACGTTGAGATGTATTCAAATAGCCATGATCGGACAGAGGTATGGTGGTACATATAACTATGTATTAATTTTCTTAATACTGCGGGACAGTCTACCAGGAGTTCATTAATTCAGGTGGTAAAAAATATCTCAAGTCTTTTTTGAAGGCGAGCGAATGATCGTAGAGAGGACGATCACATACATGTTTATTGTAATTAAAGGGATTCCCCCAAGATTGATCGTGACGTCGCATCGACCGTGTTGCAATTGGGTGCATATTAATTAACTCGCTTACGAATCAACAGACTTGCGAAAAAAGAAATATTATTGGAAAGATTTCAATATCACCTGCATCTTAAACTGAAATGGCAGGTATTCCCCGACACTATAGATGACGTCGGGAGGATCCTAAACGGCCGGTTGTGGAGTTGTTGTCGAATGTTACGCGTCTTGAGTTGAATTCAGGTGAAATGGAATGATGGGAAAGGGTGTAATACATAATTTAACTGTGTGTATGCCAATTAGAAGATGCTTTATGGTTGCTAACGCTTGCTTGGTACGCTTGAGGCAAGAATCGTTGGACATGAAAAGACCTGTATATTGAACCAACTGAGGGTGAATGTAATTAGTGTCTGCGGAAAAAAATGTTTTAAGCAGTGCATATTTAATTGACAGATTTATTGAATGTTGTGCTACAAGGTGGCTTGAGAGGCAGATGTCAAAAATATTGATTCAGTGATTGCATGATTTCAAGTATCACCTGTTGCATGTTGTAGTAATTATTGTGAAAACATCTGCTATTGAGGTTTGGAGTTACTTATCCATGACACCTTATGTGTGCGAAGACAGTATAAAAGTGAAGTGCTGCAGTCAATAATCAGACAGAAGTTTTCCAAGTCTGATAGCTACGGTTGAACAAATTTCTAGAAGTTCACAAAATTGATTGAAATTATTAATGACTTTAGTGTTTGTTTGTAGTACAGGAACGGTAAGTTTTTTATATTGTTGTTGTTGTTTATTATTTTATTAAAGTATACAAATTTTTATCTTACAGTCATACCTTTTTTAAAGATTGTGGCCCCACAAGGCCTATTTTTCAGCTGACTTAGGTTAGCTTAGGATGAATAGTCCAAACAAAAGTATACCTAAGCGTATAACTTTGGACGAATATCGCAAAAGATATTCTGCGAATTTTGAAAAGGAAGAAGGGAAGCCTGATATTCAGGATATCCAGCAACAACTTAAAGCCTTTGTTGAAGAACCAGCGAAATCGAGTCTGGAACTCATAAAAACGACGTTATTTGCGAAAGTAACAACAGCAGATAAGGGTCAAGAGCTGAAAGGTGTAATCGCCGAACATCACCCCATCCAGAACCTCAACCACTAAGTATAGAGGAGTTACAAAGGCGACTGCAACGTGCACGCTCATAACGTGAGCCTGTACCTGTACAACCCCCCAAAAAGAAGAAGCGCGCTGGGCGCCTTGTTAAGTTGCGCCAGCAAAGAGCCGAGCTGTACCGCGTGATACCGCTCACGTTTGGAGAGGAAAAATTAAAATTAATAAACATTTTAAGAAGTTTAAAATAAAATATAAAATTAAATAGAAATAAGGGAAATTATATAATAATAAAAGATGGAAAAAATAATTAAGGAGTTTAAAATAATGTTAACAACAACAAGTTTTCAAACCTGCATTACGTGGTTAAGATGCATAGCTGATAAAATTTAGAAAGGGAAATATTCATTCGACAGTAGAGGAAAAGTACAGATTTTTATTACAGTTAATAGCGTTTTCAAATCTACATCACACGTCGTTTTCAAATGTTTTGTTAAGTGATATAGTAAATCTTTTGGCTAAAAATGAAGACACTGTAGTGATATTGCATCAAAAACGCAAATCAAATAATTCAGCTATGCAATATCCATTCATTCATTGAACGATATTGCATAAGAATACAAATCGAGTCGTTAACATTCTCGCATTACATTAAATTCTTCACAGCACATTAAATCACCTTGTCTTTGAAAACCAAACGTAAACAAGAAGCATGAGTACGAACTCAAAGTCTCATGTTGCAAGCACCACTATTTTTGAATTGGACCCATTCTGGCACAAGTCAAACCGAGTCGGCTAATGTACTCAATTAGGACACATGAGAAGCTTGCATTTAAGATGTGAAATTCTTGTACGATATCTTGGAACGTGCGAAAGAATTTTAAGAGGTCAGGTCGTAAATATGTCAATCGTGCGAAAGAATTTTAAGAGGTCACGTCGTAAATATGTCAATATATCGATCATATTGAATGATAAACTGATTTCGAGCATGGGAATATTATTTTAAGAATATTATAAGCAACATGTAAATATGGTATACAAGGACAAGTAAAAATAAAGAAAAGGCACTCTGACTGAGGGAGTTGTACGAGCCATAGTTAGGCGAGTTTTCATTATATCCCCCGATCAAGTCAATTCGGCAGTTCTCCTTTTTGGAAAACGCCTGGAGAAATATAGGCATAGAGTTTACGCTTTGCGAAACTTCTTGCCATCAGCCGAGCGGTCCACGGTACGCTTGTTATTAGGTGGGTTTTGCAAAAATGAATTAAGTATCTAAAGATCAAAACTAACCCCGCGTACATCACATGTACAACAACACGTCCAGGTCTTATGATGTTCGACAAGAATGTGTTGGTAAAAGTAATCAACAAGGGTAAGAAGGTTCAAGTGATTTATCGAGGTCGTTTAAAATTATTTCTCGGAAAGAGAAGTTATTTAAAAAATTTAATGTCACAGGTGTCCCCTTAAACTTTCAGATTAAAGGTTTCACCAATATAACTGATAGCCTTTTAAGTGCACTGGAGAAAATTTTCGATAAGGTACTTGAAAACATTGGCGCTAACGCAAATCCGGAGTGCAAAATGAGTTTTGCAATAACACTCCCGCAATCACCACACGTGAAACCCATATGGTCAACTTTAAAGCCCATTCAGGAAATTAATGGTAAATATATAATTGGCCTTATAGCGAATGTTAACCAGTCCAACACTAAATTTCTTTCGGATGATATCATTCAGTTCCATGCTGATATCGTAAACATTCCTTCCGGCGGGGGGGGGGGGCGTAAATAAAAAGTACACAGATGATGCTGACCTTTTAAAAAGAAAAAAAGTTTTAGTGGATGTGGGAAAAGCCGCTAACGCAGGGGATCTTTCATGCTTACCTAGGAGTATTTGTTATGCAATGGAAATGGCTGAGGGTAATATAAATCGTTTAATTAATTTAGTCATTTTACAATCGTTAGATTTTAAGGCTGATCGATTGTGTAAAAATGTGTAGTAGCGACAGCAAAGGAAAAGTAAACCATATAAATAAGAAAATAATAATTAACAAAGTTCTTTTCTCAGATTTTCGAGAACATATTGTTATTCGTCGAGGATTGACCAGAATATGTGAGGAGGTGAGCCACATTTCAAAGGCTCTAGAAGTACAGTAGACACCGGAGGCACCTCCAGACACTTCTATTGCAGTAGGGGCGTCTACTTGGGGCTACCTGTAACGTATTAGCATTCAGCGTGCGCTAGCAGGTATATGTTTAGAGATAGCCGGCATTTTGAAGGTGCTAGACGATGAGCAGAAGGAAGGTGGAGTGGCACATAAGCAGACTCCAGGAGCTCCGACGGAAGTCTTTGCAAGGGTGCAAGACAAGAATTCCGTGATAGACTCGCATAATCCGGGAGACTTTGTGAGAGATCAGGTGAGGCAGTTGTTTCATTTATTTACCAAACTTCATCTTTACAGAGTTTAAAATCCTCTAATTCTGGAACGGCTTCGATTTCAGCAAGGAAGAAGAATTTAGTAGCTCCGATAGGGGCGAATGGAAAGCGGCAAAGTGGGAGGATCGTTGGATAGTGCGCGGGTGAAGCCGCGAAGAGAAAAAAATTTGGGATTCATCCGGCTAGCGCTTTATGGACGACAAAACCGTTCAAACCTTGCGAGGAGTTAAAAAGGAAGTTACTTTTAAGTCGACAAATAAAAAAAATTGATAGTAACCTATTCTTTAAAAAAAAATGGATAGTTTAGGTTCAAAGTTGTTCTTGAAAGTTAGGATATGATGTATTTGTAGCTAGATTAAGCTTTTGGACGAAGCAGATGGAGTAGAAAAAGATCTGTTTCAGTGTTGAAGAAAAAATTAAATTTATCGAGCTGTTAACTCGATTTTCGGCCCTATATAGGTACAATGCCCCTTTTCAGAGCAGAGTTTAAAAGCGGCTGCTTCTTTCCGAAACAGTGAGCGAGATAGAGACGAATCTGTTTTCACGGTATTACAAAATGAAAGACCTGCCCCAAACTGTTCGGATAGTAGCAGTTCAGATGTGAATGTTGAAATCTTACTGGAACTAGAGCAGAATACAGTTTCAGCTCAGACAGCTGGTGGGGTGGGTAAAGGGGTCGACGTTTTGTCAAGGGAGATCTTTTATAAAAAATTCAATCTCAAAGGTGTTAGGATGCTCTTCCGATTAAAAGAGTTCAGAGAGACATGTGAGGCCCTATTAAACAGCTCGAGATCATGTTCGATAAAATGGTAGAAGAGTTAGTCTCTAGTTCGATGCAAGGCAGTAAAATAAGCTTGTCTATTGAATTCCCAGCTTCGCCTGAGATTAAGCCCATCTGGTCTAGCTTAAGACTTGTAAGTGAAATGAGCGAAGCTTCTATTGTCGGCTTAATTTCGAACGTAAATCAGTCTAACCCTACATTTCTCTCTGACGCGGTTATGAAGGTAAAGGCAGATATAATAAATTTCCCCTTCGTCGGGGGTAGGGCAACTTCCAAAACTTTGTCGAGTGCTATAGGAGTGAAGAGTGTTTCGCAAGTAGTAAGACACACACTTTCATAGAAAATCATTCGGCATTAGAAAGGTACAACATGTGCCCCTACACATGCTTAAAGTGTGTTACCTTTGCAAGCTGGCCGACACCAAAGTATAATAACTACCTGAGAGGTGGGAAAAAGTAGTAACTAGCGATGGACGATACTATGATTAATCTTTTGAATCTTTTTATTTTGGAATAAATGTATTTTTGACCACATAAAAACGAACCGAATTAACATAAGAAGACTACGCCAAATGGAGACAATAGAACAAAAACGGAGACTATAGAGACAATTGTACACAATCGCTAAGGAAGGAACTGCGGTTTCCCGCAACATTTTCCGGCAACATTTTCCAGCAACAATTTCTAGCAACATTTTCCAGCAAGGTATACCGCGCCATGTGGAGCGGGTTCCATAGCGGTCAAATGGATGGTGTACGATCACAGCGCGATCAAAAACGAGGACAACTCGCAGCATTGGAAGCACAAGAATACGAAAATCATAGTATTTTTCTACAATGGAAAAACTTCAGCATTGTGTAATAATAAAATTCGTATTTTTGGAAGGTATAGCAACGAAACCAATTCAAGAACGATTGTTAAAAGTGTATAAGGACTCGTCACCTTCAATTCGAACAGTAGAAATATATTGCAATTCTAAGTAGCTCATTATTGACGCTAGGAAAGTTTTCACATTTATGTTTCATGCAGTCATCGCACTTCTAGCTTTGCAGAAGCCGATCCCAAATTCATCTGCACGACTTAAAAGGGTTCTTTGCCTCGTCCTCCAGACTGAACGTTAGTGATACGTAAGTTTCAGTTATTTCGAACTTCGTCGTGACTTTTCGTTGTCGAAATAAAAAAAAATCATTAAAATGGCACCCAATGTGGGGTCGCAGTGATGAAATGAAATCCAATAATGCAATTTCAATTATGGCTGTACTCTACGAGCCTCAGTGGAGTGGTTTCGTATTTACAAATACAGTCACCAATGGTAGGATCGTGATATCTACCGATCCTTGTTAGCTGCGATCTGCTACCTGCATCATTTCGTGGCGGAGATAATTAACTAATGAGTTGCCATACGAAAATTTGTTTGCATTTTTTTTAAAGTGATCCGTGCCAAATGCCCGTTGTTTGTTTGTTTGAATGTTGCCGGCCAGCATACACAGAACCAGTTGCCGTGATTTTATATAGTGATAGCAAATGAAACAGTTTCTAGAATTCGTTCGGGCGATTCTGATGCATGATGGCGACCATCAAATAAAAACAGTTAACGCATGCATTTTCTCGCTCGTAAATGTGCTACCGGTTGATGCAATTCATTGACGAATATTGAATTATCATACGTTTTCGATTTTTTTCTTACAACCAGTGAAATGTCCGAGTATGTCAAAGTGTGTATGTTCGCAATATGAAGAGTATTCAAAAATTGTGTATAAAAAGTCAACTCCGCACACAGATATCATCCACTACTGATCATAGAATTGTGAAGGATTCCGTGATAGCGAAGGCTTTTGGGTGAAACTAAATGGTACAAGCGGGTAAGTTATTTTTTCTATAAAAAAATATAATTTGGAAATTTATTTTTTTAACCCTTCTTTCCTTACAGAAATTGATTTCTTGAAGGAAAGGTGTCAGGTGTTGGAGCAGCTAATGAAATTTGGGATAGACTGCTGGTTAGATGGCTTCCTTGAATAAAAAATTAATTTTTCGAGATTCAGACGCCGTGATCAATTGAATCTAGAATATGGACGAAAACAGGAACCCAGTAATTTTGGACACGTGCCCGCTTGGGAAGTATTTTATTTTATGTGCAGTACAATAACGACATCAGCCATATTTGCACAAAGACGCCGAGGCGGTAGTGTCAGGTGGCGTATGAGTCGCGATAAGCTAATGCTATCAAAGTCAAAAAAAAATTATCTTTTACCAATAGACAGAACAATAATCTTTGAATAAATTGAATGTGCTTGGAAACCTATATAGAACGGATAGAAGATTCTAACTCAGTACAATTTCAGTGACAAGGACACCAATGCCATAGCAATGGATATATTTCAGTGACAAGGACATCATTGCCATAGCAATGAATATATTTCAGTGACAAGGACATCATTGCCATAGCAATGGATATATATTATACAATCCTCTTTGGATTGTCTCCTGCTATATGGCACACGGGGTCATGCCAACTCCAAAAAGTCTGCAGCAGATCTCGGTAGACGGCAACGATCTGGAGTGTGAAATATCACATCGTAAATCTTCCTCGCGAGCGTGTCATGTGGAAGTTTACGAGTAGTGATAACTTATTGGATTTGTAAATGCATGACACTGTGAAATGCATAATTTAGGAGAATTAATTAGGTCATAAGTGTTTGAGTAAGAAATTCTGTAAAAAGCAAGTACGAGTCAGAGAAAATCTAGTCTTTTTAAAATACTCGAACTAGTATCACTAGTCCCATTCCTTCTCGGCACTCTTTTAAGATTTCGCTGGATTGTGTCAATAATTCGGCACTTCAGGTAATGCCTACAGGCGGCATATTTGCTACGATTTATATTTTTTTCTTCCAGAGCTTCCACCAACAGGTGACAAGTAGTCCGATCTGTAATTAGTCAGCGCCAAGCCACTCACTTTCCCCAGCAGGATCTTGTATCGTTACAAAGTTAACCGGGCAAAAAAATCCAAAACGAGATCAAACAAGGTAGGTAAACCCACCACGTGCTATTCTCAGGTGAAGGTATGATCCTCCTAACGTGCGCCTGGAAATAAGTTCCATCGGCTCTCCCTACGAGCCGTGCTCCATGAAAGAGATGACTTCTCATCATGACTAGGCACACAAGGACAACAGGTCGGAACAATCCTGTCGCGAGACAATAACTTAACGAGGAAGTGTTGAACAGCGAAGTGCGTGCATCACTACAAACTTGAACTTTAGTTCAAGAAGTTCAACAATTCCAATTGGTAGGTGACCCCTTTATGAAAATCCCTAGATCGTATAGATCGATTCACCAGACTTGTGTGACGCTACTAAAGTTTTTCGGGGCCCCACGTTGGGCGTAACGATTTTCTTCTTTTTTTTTCCAGGGCTTTCACCAACAGGTGGCAAGTAGTCCGATCTGTAATTAGGCAGCGCCAAATCACTCACTTTCCCCAGCAGGATATTGTATCGGTACATATTATTTCCTTGGCATAAAAATTCCTTCTATAATTTCTTTTAACACACATATCCTCATCATGGAAATCTTTAGTCGATATGGAGAGGACCATGACACAAAGGACCACAAGGCGATCCTGCCTACTAACCTGCCTTCTGGGAAGTGGCGTCAAGAGTATATACCGGAGCAATGACAAATGCACCGAAATATACCGCCACGAAAATCGGACTAAAACCGATTACTTTAGACGTGCAAGGCTTGCACGAAGAAAGGATGCGCAGAGGTACACTATTCCGAAAATAGAAAAACAAAAGAAATGAAGTAAAAAATAGAAGATTAATAGCTGCATTAAAAAGAATCAGAAAAGCCCCCGAGCTGGGAAGCAGCAACAACGATATACCAACAAATTTCGAAACTGGAGCAACAATTATACAAAAAAGAAAAGCGGACAATCATGCATCAATAGGTACAGTTTTGATATACATAATAGTAATACAATAATTTAATTAATTGGCTTGTAGACGTGATTGGATTGGAGTATGGCACGAAATGCATCATGAAAAATCGGTACTCCATTTTTCAGAATACATTCGAGCTTCTATCGGGTAATTTTTTTGCTACTTGGTTTTTGACGTTTATATTTGTGACACTTCACGCGTGATTCTTGACATGTGTCAAAGAAAAAAATGCTCAGTTTGGTGTGCCATTTCATCATGAATAGATTTACGCCTAAACAACGTTTGCAAATTATTGATACATATTATCAAAATTCGTGCACTGTGAAAAATGTGTTTTGCAAGCTACGTCCATTTTATGGCCGTCATAATCGACCCACTGAGCAGGCTATTCAGCTCATTATGACCAAATTTCGTACCAGTTTCACTTTATTGGACATCAATCCACCAAATCGTATCCATAGAGTGCGTACGGAAGAGAATATTGCTGCTGTATCCGCCAGTGTTAATGAAGATCGGGATATGTCCATCCGGCGTCGATCGCAGCAATTGTGTTTGTGTTATTCGACCACCTGGAAGATTTTAAGCAAAGATCTCGGTTTAAAGCCGTACAAAATACAGCTGGTGCAAGAACTGAAGCCAGGCGACCTACCACAATGTCGAATTTTTGGTGAATGGGCCTTAGAAAAGCTGGATGAGGATCCACTTTTTCATCGCGAAATTGGCTTCAGCGACGAGGCTTATTTTTGGCTCAATGGATACGTAAATAAGCAGAATTGTTGTATTTCGAGTGAAGAGCAGCCAGAGGCAGTTCCGGAGCTACCAATGCATCCCGAAAAATGTACTGTTTTGTGCGGTTTATGGCCAGGCGGCATCATTGAGCCGTACTTCTTCAAAGACGATGCAGGTCGCAACCTTATGTTCAATGGACAAAGGTACCGTTCGATGAAAACAGACTTTTTTTTGCTAAAAATGCAAGAATTGGACTTGGTCGACATGTGGTTCCAACAGGACGATTCCACATGCCACACTGCACGCGAAACCATGCATCAATTGAGAGGTGAATTTGCTGAGCAGTTATTCTCACGTTTTGGTGCAGTCAATTGGCCTCCAAGATCGTGTGTTTTGATCCCTTTAGACTATTTTTTGTGGGGCTTTGTTAAGTCTCTTGCCTATAGGGACAAGCCAACCACGATTGCTGCTTTGGAAGCCAACATTGAATGCGTCATTGGTGGGATTCCGGCCGAAATGTGTGAAAAAGTGTGCCAGAATTGGACCTTAAGTATGGACCACTTGAGGCGTAGCCGCGGGCAACATTTAAGTGAAATTATCTTTAAAAAGTAAATGGCAGGAAATGATTTATCGATCCAAATAAAATTTTTATTAAATTTTGTAAATTTTCTGTGTTGTTGTTCTTAAAAAATCTTTAGTTTCGGCTGTAAGTGGAGATGGCAATACAATGGTTCCCATTAGCTCCTTAGAGATCGGGTGGAAGCACCACACAAAGTATAGAGTTAGGTTGGCGGTTCATCTGGACGAAGGTGTTTTTTGCTTTCTGCCACCCAGATTTTCGGACAAGATAAAAACCCAGCGTCAGGTGGACGATCTGAACAATGCTTCCGATCAACATCTCGTGTTTGACGGCGCAGATGAGTCCTGGGAGATTCCTTAAGTTACGCTTTTTAAAGAAAAAATGAAGAAAAGATGTACATATATCCGTACCAGCGGGTGGAAGTTTTTGCGGAATTTCTTTGGCGGGATCGAGCGTGACGCGTAAAAGTTATAAAAAATCGCCAAAAAGGAGCTATTTAGTGAAAAACTGGTGTGTAATCGCGAAACGACAGAAGAATATATCGTGTTTCAGTGATTCATTGGTGAAAAAGTGAAAGATTGCCGTATAATAAGAAGACAATGCGTTGCTGCTACCCGGGATGCAAATCTTTGCAGGGAAGCAAAGCTGTCCGACTTTATTTCTCTCTTTCAGTGAGTAAATAACATTTCACTTTGTACAAAAAGTTTAGGTTAAGTAGATATTAGTGATGTTTTCATTTGAAATGCAAAGTTAAGTAACTGCATTTCCAGCCATGGTCAACTTAGTTGTCAAATTCGAGACATATGATCATCGGCAGTTTAGTGTTGGTACAATGATATCATGAAGTGGGGTTATCAACTTTTCGAATTTATTTTCAGATTTCCGCAGTCACCAAGTCGAGCAGCACAATGGCTAAAAATAATAGGAGGTGACTCAAAACTTCAAAATAGAAAAGTGTGTGAGCTCCATTTCGAGGAGACAGATATGTTGAGGGGCACAAGGCGGAAATATTTAAAGCCGTATGCTGTACCGAAAGCGGTATTAAATGTGGTAAGTAGATTTTTTTCAGCTTTAAAAAATATTGTCATCATTATTTTTCTTTAGGAAATAGATAACTGTGATATACGCGCTGCGCGTGAAGGAGTAGATTATCGAAATATTCCTGGAGCATCGGCTGGACCAGAGAATATGGTAAGTTACAGTTTTGTAGTCGGGTGAGCTTTTAATTGAGGACACAAATGATGATATCCTTTGTGAAAATAGCCACGTTTTTGAATCCGCTACTTTATCTTTATATTCCACACATGTAGTGGAATATGTAGCTGGGTTTGTTGCTTATAAACTCAATAAACAACTGTGTTTCAGATTAATTAACTTTTAATTTTAATACGAATGATTGTAAGTTACCTTGTACGGTAACACCGATGAGTACCTGGATGTGAACAAGGCAGTACTGAGGCGCTGCGCCGAGTTAGTATCAATAAAGTGACGAGAGAGTGCGCATACCTCCAGAAAACCCTTCCAGTCAATACAGTCCACTTATCCAAAGTTCAAGTTTTTGTACATTATAAATTAAACATTGTCCTTCGAGGCGGATAGTTTTTGCTGATAAAATGCAGTGAAGGCAGATACTAGTGCCCTTGGGGATTTGGAGGTAATGATTTTGAATCCGGTTTTCTGAATGCAGTTTTAGATCGGGGTACCGCTAAATGTTAACTGCGGAATTGATAACCCAAAATCACATAACCTTCAAAAATTATTGGGATAATTTTGAAATCATTGGCGTCGCCTGGTTAGTAGTCACCAAGCTGGGAACCACATGGTTGATTTCGTCGACAATAGTGAATCACCAGACAACGCTGAAACGAGACACGTGGAGCATTGGCCTAAACGCAATCTTCGTGAAGAAACTGGAAAAGGAAAACTTATTCGCAAATGGATCTTTGGATGCGAATCGGATGACAATTCCTTTTAAAACGCCAACGATTTTAAGAAATTCGATATTGTGTGCTTTTCATTATCTGCTTGGGCTCGCAAGCCATGTAAACTGGTTTGGGTCGAAATCGTCCAACGGTTACCATATCGACCGTTACTTTTCACACTGTTAATCATATTGCTGTCTCGCTTCATGTTGGATCTCGACGCTTCTCCTGCTTATGGCTACACGAGCTAAATTTTATTGTATATAGTCAAAGATAATATGGAATTTAAATTCAATTTATGAAATTAATTCAACATGTTCGATTAGCTGGGGTTTTCCTTTTGTGCGTAACAGCTTGTAAATATGAATCCGATATTTAATATTAATGAACGTAATGACATGATGATGATGATCATACAAACGTTATAAATTTTGGGATAATTTTGAAACAAAGTGTAGAGATCTTAAATCTCACCTTACAATAAATGTACAACCTTATTAATTCACTTACAATCTCATTAACGACATTACAATCCCATTAATAATCTTGCAAGCTAATTAATAATCTCACCTATCCTAATAATGCCCAACGTGCCGTAAGCATTTACATATGCTGCCTACGGAAATGAGAACCCACACAAGTTGCGGAATATCTCAAGTAACATGCACCCGAGCATTTCAGAGCAGTAACATAATGCTTTGTACGTCACAGGGAATCCCATAAATTACGTAGTAAGGAAATCGTTCTATAATTTCTTGACCATAGTCTGCGCATTATCGCGGCTCGTCCTGGAATTTCTGAATCACAACTAGTGAGGGATAAATAGGCGCCTAGCGCTGTAAAATAAGATTGCGATTACGCAGTCACTTTAGCTTACCTGGTAATATTCTATTTAATAATAAAATCTTAAAATTTATAATGTTTTGCCTTTTTGAAAATAAACTTTACATGGCGATCCTGTCAATTCAGTTTCCAAGACAAACTGAAAATAGACCTGACAGAGGACTACAAATCGGAAATTGATCGAATGTTCGAGGAGCTGTGCAGTCGAGTGGAGGAATATATACCTACGGCGAGCCGAGGACAACAGGTGCCAACGTATAACCCCACACCTGTCGCGGAAACCAGAAGGTATTTTACGCCATCGGGAGCTCCGATAATGGTGAAAAGCCAGCGCCTTACGAGGAAGCTATCATAACAGCAACGGATGAAGAGGTAATCGACATAGAGCCAAAGAAACGTCTCTTACCGACGAAGAAGCATCAGGTAGGTATTTTCATACTTTTCGCTAGAATGCATATTAACTAATTATGCATTCGCGAATCTCCTCTGTTTCTCCCACAAACACTATAGTAATTAAGTGATATGGCTCAATTTGCAATGTGAATTAATTAGCTTCATGAGAAAATGACGTTTGGTTAACACGGCTGGTAGCACAGACTACATGCATATGCTTGCAATTTGTATATTGTGCGGCGTGGAAAAATCTGTATAAAAACCCGTGGCTGGTACCATGGGTTATCATAAATTGTCGGACGGCACTCTGATAACCTATCAGAGAGGTAATTTTTTGATTTTGAAGTTAATATTTATATATATATATATATAATATATATATATAATATATATATATATATATATATATATATATATATATATATATAATAATTTTTCTCTCTCTATTTTTGTTTACAGCAAATTTTATAATTTTTTAAAAATTGCGACCCCACAAGGCCTATTTTGCAGCTGACTATATGTCAGCTTAGGATGTTTGGTTAAAAAAATCCTAAAAGAATAACGATAGAGGAATATCGAAAGAGATATTCGTCCATTGACATCCCAAGGCCGCAAAAATTTTTGGCTGGGGTTGCAGCAGCCGAGCAGCTAGAAGAGGCTGTGTCAGGAGCTGCAGCAGCCGAGCAGGGTGAAGAAGCTGCGTCAGGAGCCGCAACGGAATATCAACAGCCTGTAAAGGTGAGGGGGACGTCACCTCTCCCAGGACCTCAACCTCTGACGGTTGAGGAGCTGCAAAGTTGCAGCGTAAAAAGTTCGTGCCTGCACCTACGTCAACGCAGCCCCCCCAAAAAAAGAAGCGTGGTGGACGTCAGGTGAAGTTGCGTCAGTAGAGGGCTGAGCTTCACAAAATAATACCGATAGCAACTGGAGCGGAGAAAATGAAGCTAATAAAATTACTAAATAGTTTAAGATAGTGTATTAGTTTTAATAACGTCAAATAGTAAGTAAATAAAAAGATGGATAAAATAATTAACGATTTTAAAATTGCGTTAGCATCAAGTTTTGAAGATTGTATTACCTGGTTGAGGAATACAACAAATAAATTTAGGGATGGAAATATTTATCCGACATTAGATGAGAGATACAGGTTTTTACTACAGTTGATAGAGTTTTCAAAGCTACATCACCTGTCGTTTTCAAATGGTTTGCTAAACGAAACATTTAATCTTTTGGTAAATAATGAAAACTCCTCCAGCTCTAATGATGTTCAACAAGAATGTGTTGGTGAAGGTAATCAACAAGGGGGTGGCTCAAGCGATAATAACTCGAGCAATTATTAACCGATGTCTAATTTTGTTTTGTTTTGTTCGTCTTAGTAGTCGTTAAGGTGAAGCGTAGCCGATTTGAAAAATTTTGTTTTTACTATTTTTTGAACTATTTGAAAACGAAAAAAAACGGTCGAAAAAATTAAAATATTGTCAATCGGTCGCCATTTTGTGAAAAAAATAACGGATACGTACAACGATAACTACATTCATACAGATTCCAAGAATTTTTTTCCCAGAGTACCGGTTTATGAAAAATCGATGCGACCATGGAGGGGGAATTTTGAAAAATCGAATTTTTTTTCAGGCGCTACGGCATCGTTTATATTGTTAAAACTATTTAATATTTTTTAATAAAAATTTGTGGAAAAACTAGTAGATGTGTACTCAATAAAATAAAACGATCCAAAAATCCCTCTACTTACTCGGTCAATTTTTTTTTAAATCACTAATTTTTCGGCCGTCACAGTGGCTATCCCCCTTAATGTGGGAGCTTTTATCCTGGATGGGTAAGATATCGTGATCGTCAATGTACATCTTTAATGAACAAAGTAGAGGGAAAATAACATTCAGAGTGATATAAAAGAGCGTAGCCAGTTTCAGTTCAATTCAGACATAAACTATAGATCCTCGGTAGAAGTTATGTAGAAAAAGTTAGAAGTGTGTATAACTTTTTATATTATTAGTATATTTATTATTTTTTCCTTTTCAGAGATTGAAATGTTCAATAAAGAAGAGCGTATTTTAAACCAAGCAAAAATTCATTTGGATGATGCGAAGGTTTTACTGGAGATCGTCAGTTTCGAAAAAAAAGACGCAGAAAAGAAGTCAGTAGGGATAAGAACAGTACCGCCCAGCAGACATGGTCTAACAGTAGACCAGATGTCAAGAGGGGTATCTGTGCCCTGAAAGAAAAGGGTGGTAGTGCACTAGAAGAAAGTGCAAATGTATGTCCACTCGGAATAAAAGAGAACGAAGGTAGAAGGGAAGTAGGTGATAAGGAGCTAGTGAAAAGAGGGGTGCAGAACGAAGAAGAAAAACAATTTGAGAAGGTAGCACATGCGACACGGAGGGAGGGGGATGATATGCACCTATGAGCAAAAAGAGTGGAAGTGTACGAAGAAGAAAAATGAAAATATATCCCATCAGCCATTCATGGTTTAACAACAACCATCCTCAATTAAGGAGAGAGCTAGATATAATTAAAGATAAAATAGAGAAAAGTAGGAGATAAAAATGGTGGATATAAAAAAATTATTATTATTATATTTATTTTAGCACTAGATAATGCATTCTTCATTAAGTAATTTAGTTATTATTATATATATTATTATTCTATTTCGTATAGTCAATTCATCTAAACAATGATCATTCACAATTCCAATAATATAATTTCAATTCTTTACATTACTCTACAAGCTTCAGTGGAGTGGTTTGAAGATATCAAAGATAGTCAGTTATGGTGGGCATCGTCTGTAATTTATGCAACCTTAGATTTCGATGGTCGATTTTCATTATTAAGGTGAAGTTGAAAAACGTTTTGAAAGATAGGCAATTCGACCAAGTACTAAATAATGTTTCTGTTACTCTCAATGGTCATATAGAGAATTTATCAACGAGATACCAGAAAACAAAAGTCATAAAATGTATAGAGTTCTCACATTACAATTGTACGCAACAACGTACACGACATCTATATATATAGAAAGTGTACATTACACGCAAAATTATACTAAAAAAATAATATAACCAAAGAAAAAAGAAGACACAGTGTACTTGCTCTGTTCCTAACCTCCAAATTGAAAAAGACTTAGACGGAGGCAAGCAGACAACTACAACAGTCACTAGGACTGGATTGTAGGAGCAAACCAAAACAATACCTTGATCCACTTCATTCATTCATTTTTGGAACGTCGCAAACATCTAAGCATTTTTTGTATCACATTCAAGCATAGGCATTTCAAATGACTTCTTGTGGTGCGACCAAAATTGTAAGAGACAATTTCATGCCGACGTTTAAGGTGATTACTTCATGCGGAATATCATATGAATGCGAACTGAGCAGCAATTTTTTTTATGTGTTCAAGAATTCTGACCCAGCATCGAATAACATTTCACAAATACTGGGTTATCCATTTCGTGTTTCGGAAAGTAAAGCCCTGCCATTCGACATCTGTCAAATGTCAGTGTATTCCAAAATGGTATTGGTTTAGTTGATGGTTTGCCATTTTACAACATGGAACGTTTCACGACTGAACAACACGTTAAAATTATTAAATTATTCTACCAAAATAGTGAATCTGCGGTGGCCACGTTTCGTGGATTACGCGCAGATTATGGTCGACATAATCTTCCCAATGAGCGCACAATTGTCTACACAGCGAAAAAATTTGAAGAAACTGGATCGGTGAAAGACATTTCTACACCTGTGCATCATCGTTTTGCTCGTTCGACCGAAAACATCGCCGCTCTGAGTGAATGTGTGGTCGAAGGCCCGAATTTGTCGATTCGACGCCGATTCCAGAATTTAGGCCTATCTTACGGCACATTGTGGCGCATTTTGCATTTGGAACTTCATCTCCATCCTTATAAAGTCCAGCTCACGCAAAAATTAAAGCCGGCTGATCACAGATTGCATCGTGAGTACTCAGATTGGGTCCTCGAACAGCAGGCCACCGATACCGATTTTTCGAAGAAAATCTTTTTTGGCGATGAGGCCCATTTTACGCTTGGCGGCTATGTAAACAAGCAAAATTGTCGCATCTGGGGCAGTGAGCAACCGCAAGTGACCGCTGAGAAACCGTTGTACCTGCAAAAAGTGACTGTTTGGTGTGCATTGTGGTGTAGTGAATCTACAGATATCTACTACAGAATTATTCCCACACAACCAATCAGCATTTGTAATGCTCACTTTGCAATGCTCGCTTTGCATTACACATAATCTTCTCATACGAAAGTCCAGTTCATGATGTCACTAAAAATAGACACAGGAATGAATGTTTGTACTAGCCCATCACGATCGTACCAGACTAAGCGGCGCTTAGCGTTGACAAGTGCAACGAACGACATGCTTGGGACTATGCATGCTAACAGCAACACACAAAGTGCATGTACCCTTTGGGAAGAAACTTGAGTAGTCATTACTCATGGACTTTATGAGTGTTGCATTTTAAATTGGGTCATATGAAAAAATGCTGATCGATATTATGGTTAGTAGAATGAATTGACTATATTCAATTCTTTCAGTTTTAGAGTAGGGATTATGTATTAAGTAAATTAAAAATATTAGAGAAGGGATTATATATTAAGATGTAAAATTTGTATAGAAGGAATTGTAGAATAAAGAAAAGGGAGTCATAGTCTTAGTTTTGACTCGTCATCAAAAGTTTGAATTTTAATTATTGCCGTTGCTTGGCATTTATTAAGAATCCCTTTTGAGACTAAGAATTGCCGTAGTTTGGCAAAACGCTCGAGGCGTAACTTGGCTTTAGAAGCGCAACGACTATAGCGTAACCAGTCGCTAAAGTATTAGAAATACAGGCTAGCTTGGATCATGAATCCTGCGTCAGACATGTGGCAATTCACTTGCCGGTAGGTACTCTTACTATAACCCTGTTTCCTCGCTAATAGAGCGCTTTACCTGTATAGCGCTAATTCACGGATCTCTCTCGAGGAATATAAGATCCGGCGTTCGGCATCAAGGCACCTGAAAAGTTATCGGCGACTAACCATCTTTTACATGGCGATTCTGCAACCTACGATCCTGTGAACTTCAACTCAAAATGAACATTTTCGTGCGATTATTTTTTACAACTTTCGACGTGGATTAACTCAGCAACAGTGTATAGATGAACTTAATTCAATTTTGGGCGATGAAGCTCCATCAAGGACCAGTGTTTATCGATGGTATGGTGAGTTCAATCGTGGTCGTAGTTCACTTCAAGACGAATTTCGTGAAGGTCGTCCAAAATCAGTTGTTGTTCCGGAAACCATTGATGCTGTGCGCAAACTGATTTTGGAAGATCGTCATGTGACCTATCGTGAGATTGAGACAACCTTAGGCATTAGTGGGACCAGCATACATTCAATATTGCATGATCATTTGATTGTCAAAAAAATTTGTTCGCATAATTTGACAAAAGCTCAAAAAGATGCGCGTGTCAATTGGTCCAAAGAAATGCTCAAAAAATACGATCGCGGTGCTACCAAACACGCCTATGACATCGTGACAGGCGATGAATCGTGGATTTACGCGTATGAGCCCGAAAGTAAACAGCAGTCGACTGTATGGGTGTTTCAAGATGAGCCGAATCCAACAAAAATTGTTCGCGCACGAAGCACTTCCAAGCAAATGGTTGCCTGTTTTTTCGGAAAAACGGGACATGTCGCAACCGTACCACTAGAACAACGCAGAACAGTCAATTCTGAGTGGTACACAACCATTTGTTTGCCAGTTGTCTTCGAATAAATCAGGAAAACCAACCGCCGAAGACGGATCACTCTTCACCACGACAATACGAGCTCTCACACATCGGCTCAAACAACTGCATTTTTGAGCACTCGAAACATCGATTTGATGAGTCATCCACCGTATAGTCTTGACTTGGCACCGAATGACTTCTTTTTATTCCCGTACGTAAAAAACAAACTGAGAGGTCAACGTTTTTCGACACCTGAAGAAGCGGTTGCCGCATTCAGAATCATGTTTTGGAAATACCTCAATCAGAGTGGCAAAAGTGCTTCGACAATTGGTTCAAACGCATGCAAAAGTGTCTAGATTTTCATGGGGAATATTTTGAAAAACAATAAAGTGGTTTTCGATGATTAATATTTGTTTTTCTTCTCTAATCCCGAAATATAAAAGGCAACCTACGTATACTTACGAGATGCAATAGTGAATGATGGCAATGTTAATGATATCGGACGTTTAACAATATTACCATCGACATACCAGGCCAATTGAAAAGTCCCCGGTCTGATACACAGATGGCGGTGCTAGTACCAACCTTCAAACGATACATGTCAAAATTTGACAGCAGTCCGACCATTAGTTTGTGAGATATTGCGTTGTGAGTGTAGCTACTTTTGTTATTTGAAAAAAAGATGAAAAAAAAAAGAATTTCGTGTGCTGATAAAATATTGCTTTTTGAAGGGAAAAATACAGTTGAAGCAAAATCTTGGCTTGATGAAAAGTTTCCGGGGTCTGCACCAAGAAAATCAACCATCATTGATTGGTATGCTAAGTTTAAACGTGGTATAATGAGCACCGAAGACGGCGAACGCAGTGGACGCCCAAAAGAGGCTGTCACCGACGAAAACATCAAAAAAGTTCACAAAATAATTTTGAATGACCGTAAAGTGAAGTTGATCGAGATAGCAGACATTGTGAAGACATCATCTGAACGTGTACATCATATCATTCACGAATATTTGTACATGAGAAAGCTGTGTGCAAAATGGGTGCCGCGCGAGCTCACAATCGATCAAAGGAAACAACGTGTTAATGATTCTTGAGCAGTGTTTGAAGCTGTTTAAGCGCAATAAACCTGAATTTTTGGGTCGATATGTGACAATGGACGGAACATGGCTCCATCATTTCACTCCGGACTCCGGATTCCAATCGACAGTCAGCTGAGTGGACTGCACACGACGAACCGAATCCAAAGCGAGGAAAAAAAACAACAGTCAGCTGGCAAGGTTATGGCATCAGTATTCTGGGATGCGCAAGGTATAATATTCATTGATTACCTCCAAAAGGGCCAGACCATCAACAGCAATTATTATATAGCGTTATTGGATCGTTTAAAGGATGAAATCGTTAAAAAATGGCCCCATTTGAAGAAAAAAAAAGGTACTGCTTCAAATCAATGAAAAGCAATGACAAAATCAACAAATCAATGAAAACAATGGCAAAATTGCATGAATTGGGATTCGAATTGCTTCTGCATCCACTGTATTCGTCAGATCTGGCCTCCAGCGACTTTTTCCTGTTCTCAGACCTCAAAAGAATGCTCGCTGGAAAGAAATTTAGCGCCAATGAAGAAGTAATCGCCGAAACTGAGGCTTATTTTGAAGTGAAAGACAAATCGTACTACAAAAATGGTATCGAAAAGTTGGAAGATCGCTATAATCGCTGTACCGCCCTCGAAGGCAACTACACTCCGCGACAACTGGATAGCACACCCCGTCAAAAACACGATTTAGATGTATTTATGTATAGAAGGACATACAAGTTTTTGCAGGTAGGCATTCCGTCCGTTGCTTAAAGGTAATTAGGAATTTTTTTACCTCTCCTACCCCGCTTACATTCTGGGAAATCCTAATTACCTGAAATTAGAGTGCGACAAGTGGATAGCACAAACTATAAAAACGCACAGTTTTCTTTGATCTGGTATAATCCTAAGTTGCAGTTTGTATTTAAATCATTAGTGGAGTGCATTAAGAGACAATTTATTAAAACACAAAAGGAAAATTTTCGAAAATGGGACGCGGAAAAAGTTTAAATATTACCGAAATTCAGTGCATTGGACGAATGCGCGGTGAGGGGTGTTCCATAAGCCAAATAGCGAAACACTTAGGCCGGAGCCGTAAAGTTCTTCAAAATTATTTGGCTGATCCCGAAAACTACGGCCGGAGGTACAAACCCTGCAAAAAATATGCCCTTTCTGTTAGAGATGAGAGGGCTTTGTTACGAGAAGCGTCGAATTCAGCATCAACAACAAGGGAAATTGCGACGACAGCTGGCATTACGGACGTGCAAAAGAAGCTAAGGACCTGCCAACGCCGTTTAGCAGAAGCAGAACATCTTCAGAGGAAAAGGCTGAAGAGAAAACCTCGTCTTCAACAACGTCATCGTGAAGCTCGACTGGCCTTCACAAAGAGCCATATCGGTTGGAAAAAACGTTGGAGAAAGGTCATCTTTTCTGATGAAAAGAGGTTCTGCCTTGATGGTCCTGATGGCTTCCAACATTATTTTCATGACCTAAGAAAAGATGAATTAATTTCAACACGGCGACAGCAAGGTGGAGGTGGCGTTATGGTCTGGGGAGGCATTGGATATCGTCAAAGGACGAATATTTGTTTCGTGAGTGGCCGTATGAACAGCGATGATTACATCAAACTCGTAGATGAAGAGATCGTCCATTCCACAAACAACCGGTTTGGAAATGACTACATTTTTCAACAGGACAACGCCGCAATTCACACTGCTCGAAAAGTTAAAGAATACTTTGAGCGCAACGGAGTCCAGACCCTTGACTGGCCAGCGATTTCCCCTGACCTAAATATAATTGAGAACGCGTGGGGGCATCTTTCACGAATAGTGTACCAAGGAGGGCGCCAATATTCCAATGTGGAGCAGCTCAAAGATGCAATAAAGGCTGCGTGGGAAAGGATGCCAAAAAAAAATGTTAAAATGCTCTTTAAGTCATTAAGATCAAGAATGTTAGAAGTAATTGAAAAGAAAGGTGGCCATACACATTATTAAAATAAAATAATAATATTTTCCGTAAATAATTTGTGTTTACTTTGAAAATTCTTTCCTCTGTGCTATCCACTTGTCGCACTCTAATTTCAGGTAATTAGGATTTCCCAGAATGTAAGCGGGGTAGGAGAGGTAAAAAAAATTCCTAATTACCTTTAAGCAACGGAGGGAATGCCTACCTGCAAAAACTTGTATGCCCTTCTATACAAAAATACCTCTAAATCATGTTTTTGACGGGGTGTGCTATCCAGTTGTCGCGGAGTGTATGTTGAATAATAAAACCGAATTTTGCCAAAAAAAATGTGTTTTACTATGGTAGTAAGTGGTCATTTATGTGTGACGTATCGTGAAGCATGCGAGCAATTACGTTTGCTTGAAAATGATGCGCACTGGGATTTAACGCTTCACGATGCATCGATTGCTTCTTCTCCACATCAAATACGTATGTTATATGTCATAATCATATCAATATGTTTTCCATCAAATCCACTTGAATTGCGGAATAAATACAAGGATTTTATAGCAAAAGACTATTTGATTCGAATGCGTCATCACACAAGAAACGCTGATTTGTTGATTTCATTGGAAATGCATAATGAGGCATTGATAGCAATTGAAGATATGTGTCTTACGATTGCAAATAAAGCATTAGGGCAATTAGGTTTGTCACCACCCAATCGTTCAATGCATGATTTATTTGATCGAGAATTGCAACGTGAACAACAGTATGATCCCAATAAATTGCAACCATTTGTGAATTTAAGTGTTCCCAAATTAAATGGACATCAAAAACATGTATATGATACCATCATGCAAGCTGTACAAAATGAAGTCGGTGGATTATATTTTTTTCGACCACCAATAACGTGTTGTAAATATCCGAATTAAAATTACTATTGGGCGTTATCTACTATGAGTTGCTCCAACCGGGTGAAACCCCCCAGTGATGGTTTCACCCGGTCTACAGACGACAATTGATGCGTTTGAACGGAGCATTACAGGAAAAGCGGCCGCAATATAAAGATCAACATGACAAAGTAATTTTGCTCCATGACAATGCAAGACCCGATGTTTCGAAAGTCGTGAAAACTTATTTGGAAACGCTAAAATGAGAAGTTCTACCTCACCCGCCATATTCACCGTACTTTCGCTGACCCGCTTTTGTTTGTTTATCTGCACTTTAGACTAACGAATATTGACCTGTCAAATGCATTGTGCGGACAGGTCTATTATTGATTTATAAATTAAAGAAATTGTCGCCGCTCGCCGGAGTCAATCAAAACCAACCATAGCGTGAATTCCGTGTTTTATTTATCGTCCCGCGAAAAGAATAAGATATATTCCTCTTTTCGGTAAGTTGCTAAGTTCTTCCTGGTTAGTGATTTCAGGGCTATCAAAGTGTTCCTGGTTCCGGCATAGTGCTTTATTGTGTAGTTTTACAGCGTATATCGCTCTACAATTTGAGGATTGTAGAGTTAGTTGAATAGTTGAGCCTTAACCTTCTCGATATAATTTAAGGATTATAGCGAGGTTTAAGGTACCTGCAATCATTATAATTTGAGGATTATAGTGCATCTAGGTATCTCCACCCCATCACCAATGGCAGATACTCCAACACATAATCTGACCCAATGCATGAGTATGCTGATTGCTGAGAATGTACATAGAATAACATCCCTACTTTTAGTTTTAGAGTCAGTTATATGTACATAAATTTTATTATAAAAGAACTGTAGATTAAGGAACAAAACCAGAGTTAATTCAGAAACCAGACTGCCATATTCGGCAAATGTTTTGAACACAAGTTGCTCTCCTGCCATATTCGGCAGCACCAGACCCTTAGAAATATAGGCATTTCGCGCGCCATTGTGCTTAGCGCTTGTCGCTGGAAACTAGGTAAAATTATCATATCGTTCTTTAGAGATGGCCAGTATAACAAACTTATGACATGGCGATCCTGATAGTTTTGGACTGAAAAATGGAAGGCTTCAACGAGATGAGGGAAAAGTATATAGCTCAGGCCCTGCAACGCAAAATATACCGAAGTATATACCATCTTTAATAATCGAAGAAAAAACCATCGGACCAAAGCCACTGACTATTGAAGAGTACCGGAAGAGACAAAAAAAAGTGCTAATGAAGCACAAAAAGAACCAAACGCTCCAAAGAAGAAAAGCAGAGGCGGAAAGAAAGTCAAGTTGCGTAAAGAGAAGGCGAATTTGTATAGACTAATCACCATCAGTTCCGGGGAAGCAAAGGAACAGCTATTTGAACAGCTATTTGAACAGCTAAGAAGACTCCACCAAATGGGAACATAGTAGTAATGACGGAGTCGAAGGAGGATAGTTTAATAATAGAATTTAATATAACCAAACTATTCAAGCTCTAAGATATAATTCAAAAAAAAATATTATAATAAATGTATAGACTCGATATTATTTTTTATTAAGGAAATTGAAAGGGATCTTTCGAGTCCAAAAAAGCATAAAAAGACCATATAAACCAGAAATAATAAATCACAAACTAAATAGAATACATGAGATTCAACAAGCGATTGACATAGCTTGGTCCAGCAAAGTAGAAAGGAGCCTTTTAAGCCTGCAACGGAACTCAAAAATGATCTGAATATTGCTGCGTGTGTTGAAATAGTTTGCAGTCAACTTAGAGAGCATAGTTTAAAGGCCTGTAGCCCCAGAAAAGTGCCTCTTCTAACTGCTAAGCATGCAAAAAATCGTATTAACTTCGCAAAACAACATTTGAACTGGCCACTGGAGAGATGGAGGAACGTTTTATGGACGGATGAGAGTAAAATTGTGATTTATGGCGGCAAAGGTTCTCGTTCCTACGTTAGAAGACCACAAAACGCAGAATACAACCCTAAATACACGACCAAAACGATTAAGCACGGAGGTTCAAGCATCATGGTATGGGCTTGTTTTTCCTACTATGGAGTTGGCCCCGTATACTGGATAAAAACTACCATGGATCAACATGTCTATGTTGATATACTCGAAGAAGTGATGCTGCCTTACGCCGAAGAAGAAATGCCGATATTGTGGGTTTTCCAGCAAGATAATGACCCCAAGCATATCAGTAAGAAAGCTAATGAATGGTTTGGGGATCATTCGGTATAATGTACCTCATCTACAATACCAGGCGGATCAAAAAGTTTGGAATAATCCTAACAGAAGGCGTTAGTATGTAGTGTTCTGAACCATTACACACCAACTTCATCCCTCATTAGACGTCTCTCAAAATTTCAGCCATTTTTGTTTACGCATTTACAAGTTACAGCAGTGAAAAGCAACCAATTTCTGTGTTTTTTTTAAAAATGGAAAAACATGAGTTTCGTGTTCTGATCAAACACTATTATTTACGCAAGAAAACAATAACCGAGACCAAAGCGAAGCTAGATAAGTATTATCCGGTCTCTGCACCGTCGATGAAGATGGTTCAAAAGTGGTTTTCTGACTTTCGTTGTGGCCGTACCAGCACCGATGACGCAGAACGATTTGGACGCCCAAAAGACGATAGTTCTCCAGAAAACGTCGAAAAAATTCATGATATCATGTTGAACGACCCATGAGGGAGTTAGCTGAGACCACAAAGATGTCGTATGGCAGTGTGTTCAATGTCATACATGATATTTTGGGTATGAAGAAGCTCTGCGCGCGATGGGTGCCGCGTTTGCTCACAGTGGATCAAAAACGAATTCGTGTTACGATTTCCCAGCAGAATTTGGCAATGTTTACGCAAAATCCAACGGAGTTTTTGCGCCGATTCATAACCATGGATGAAACATGGATTCATTTCTACACACCCGAATCCAAGCAACAGTCAAAACAGTGGGTTTCTCCGTGTGAAAGTGCTCCGAAGCGTCCAAAAACGCAACAATGGGTCGGAAAGGTTATGGCCTCCGTATTTTGGGATGCGGCAGGAATAATATTCATCGACTATCTCGAAAAAGGTAAAACCATTACTGGCGCGTATTATTCTTCATTATTGGATCGCTTGGAAATTGAAATCGCAGAAAAACGGCCGCATTTGAAGAAGAAAAAAATTCTCTATCACCACGATAATGCGCCTGCTCATTCATCGTTAGTTTCGCAAGCAAAATTGCACAAAATCGGGTTTCAACTGCTTCCTCAGCCACCGTATTCGCCAGACCTGGCTCCCAGTGACTTCTACCTCTTTCCAAACCTGAAAAGATGGCTCACCGGTAAGCGATTTTATTCAAATGAGGAACTTATTGCTGAAACTGAGGCCTATTTTGGAGAGCTTCGGAAAGACTACTTTTCGGACGGGATAAAAAAATTAGAAATTCGTTGGACTCGCTGCATAGACTTAAAAGGAATGTACGTTGAAAAATAAAATCGAAATTGGCAAAAAAAATGTTTTCTTCTTTCACTTATTCCAAACTTCTTGATCCACCTAGTACATACGCGACAAAGCACTCAAACTGTTTGATCGGATAGACAAACATCCTAACAAAACCATGGGACTCCTCGACTTAAAATAATAAACAGAAGACTAACCTACAAGACACTGAGACAACTAACGGACTAACGTAAGTGACTGCCAATAAGCTCTGAAGAGCAGAGTGAACCAAAGCTGGTTCACAGCGATAAAAAGAGCCAGAGCACTAGCTCCGCGTAAAACCCAGTTCTCAGGCAGTCAATAAAATTGGGATTGATGTTTACGTTCCCGTTACCGATAAGCGAAATACAATATGTAGTGACGAGAACACACGCGGGTTAAGTTATGCAACTCCAGACCTAACATATAAAAACGACCAACACTAGCCGTATTGATAATATCTAACAATAAGGCCTACAGACACAAGAACATGACCATAAAAGGAAATGTAGCAGTCTTAAGTCTAGATAACAATAGCAGCACATTATACGAACTGACTTAATAAGGAATTTATATTTTTTTATTGAAGGACTTTGTGTAAATGTTAATTCGCGCGGCGCGAGTATTTGTAAACAAGTGCAGTCCCAAATTTCAGAGTCCGCGATTATCGCGAAGGGCTGCGCAAGTGATCGCGATGCAGTCGTGAATATCGAGAGTAAAAGTCGACACCACGTCGTGCGTGTGATCCGGTCGAAAATCAAGTATTAATTACTGTATCTAGTGTGAGTGAACTGTCCCGATGCCGAAGAAAGCGGCACTAAGGTAAGGCAATCCTCGACTGTGTTTAAATCGTTACTTGTACAATTTTACCTCAAGTCGTTAGTGGAAATCACAAAAAATATTTACTTTTTCCCTATTTTCCCAGAAAAAGACTCCGCCGAAAAGAAAGGCTGCGGAGTGGCAGGCTGCCAAGGTGAAGGTGAAGGCTAAAAAAGCGAAGGCTGCGAAGGGGAAGGCAGCGAAGCCCGTGCCCCAGGGGGAGGAAGTGGCGGTGAGTGAAACTTTTAATTGTTGTGGGCTTAATTCAAATTATGCGCGAGTGATTTCTTTGACAATAGCGTTATTTTTCTACGACTGAAAGTCAATAGTTGACTGCACATGTGCGGTGTGTTGATTGAACGATCCAATTTTAATTGCAACTTGCAAAAAGTTGATAGTTTTTCGGATGAATGTTTGTTTGTTCTGTGTGTCTTTTGATTGAATAGCTGCATTTGCCTACATTATGCGTCACGTGAATCTAAACTATTATTGATAATTAATAAATTATTTTTGGTTGTGTAAGTTCATACACCAAGTATTGGACAGTTCTGATGATCAGAAAATTCACACGTTCAGGTGTTGTTTATTCGAACGATAGCGGTTGCTAGATAAGCAGTTCGAATTACAGAGGCGCGAAACGTATGAATAGTGAGCATATCTGAGGGAAATTATATTTAGAGTTGGAGCCATGGAGCTTGTTAGTATCTCAATAGATAGTATTGTATTAGTGTGGGTAGTCGTGCCAGCCTGTACGCACATCATTGTGCGAATCAACCTCAACGTGTTGCATATTGCATCAAATCAGTTAGTTATTGCGTTTGTATACAGAGAATAAATGAAGAGTCCATTCGTCCACACCTCCAACTGAACGCAATAGCCATGATTCAGCTGACCTCAACGGCAAATGCCCAATATGAAAGCGAAGAAACGCGCGGACAAGGGAGACTCGCCTCCGGCGAAGAAAAAACTGGATATAAGTGATACCAGTGAAGAAGAGTATGAATCCCCTAAGCCAAGAGTGAATTTACCTACCGTGAGAATTAATCGTATTAGTAAAAATAAGTCAACGACAAAAGCCGATAATATCACGGCCACTAGCGATTCTGATGCTCCGCAACCAAGGGTTGACCTAAGAGCAAAAATGTTGAAGGATAAGGAGGAGGAAATAATGGCCATTAGTAGCCCTTCGGATACGAGTGGCCCGAGCGCATGGGAGTTGCGTACGCTAAAAGGAGTGGCCAAAAAGAAGGACAAAATCAATAAGCCGGCTGCTGAATTAGGAGCCGGTCCAAGTAAGTCCAAGTCTGAGAGTTTTACAGGTAGTAGCATGGGGGCAGAAGTGGAAATTGATGCTGCCGCAGCCCTAAGTACGACAATGAATGGGATATTAGCCTCAAACGCGTGTGAAGAGTCTTTGGTAGCAGAAGTCAATGGAGTGATGAACCAGTTTATGACCGTGATTGCCAAACTTGCGGCAAAAAATGCGAGACTGCAGGGTCGCGCAGAAATTGCTGATCTGCTGCGCGGCAGAGAGGCAGTCAAAGCGGCAGCTGTGCCAACGTATGCACATGTTGCTGCCGTCAATGCTCCTGCTGGTGCACCGCCTAAGGCCCCGACCAAGCCCATTGAGACTTGGTCGGTGGTGGTGCGGAAACCGGATGCTTGCCCGCGTGCGTTGGAGGCCCGGGTCAAAGAATCGCTACTCCCCAAGCTGGGAGTACGGATACATGGAGAGTAGTATAGATATGGCGGTTCAAAACCACTTTTTCCCACGGTCCCCAATTTTTTCCCACGGTCCCCATTTTTTTCCCACGGTCCCCAATTTTTTCCCACGGTCCAAGGTCAAGGTCGGGGAGTTTCCCACGGATGACGCCATTTCTTATCGCATGACATCATCTTCATTACCCCAAATACCTAAACCTTGAATCATCTATATAAACATCCTGCACATAATATTCCCATAACCACAAAAATAATAACCATCCACTTGAAATCCAATAAGATCAAGTTAACTTCCCAGAAACGAAAATGCCAATCACCGGAAATTCCACTGATAAGGTGGAATACAAAAGATCGTATTACTGCACTAGTTGCAAATCGGATCGACATAACGTAAACAATTGCCCTTATTTGAAAGATAAAGATAAAAGAAGGAAATAATAAATAAAGATAATTTGAGTCATGCTGATGAATATGTGAGATGTGTTTTAAAATAGCAGCTGACTCCATTTCTTATCGCTTGCGGAGGTGAGCTTTTATTGATGCCGGTTGCGTAATCTCTTTTATAGGGTTCGAATATTTTACAGACATTTCAAAATTAGAAATTTGATATGTTGATAAGAGCTTGAGTGAGGGCTATTTTAAATGTTTATAGAATTGTATATTGTGGGTTGCTAGTTTTGCTGAAAATTCATTGATATGAACAGTGCAGAGTGTAAACTTTTTGATATAAAAGAAACTGTATTTATTGAATTAAAATTAAGTTTGCAAACGAATTTTGAGTCGAAACTTTCCTAAATTGAGAGATGGAGAACGTTGAATTATTTGAGGAGGAGAGGATATTGACGGAAGCTGTATTCAGCAATGAATACATTCATTGCAGGTACAACAGGTTTGAAGACGAGTACTATGTTGTAATAAAAGGTAAATTTTTTAAAAACTTTTATAATATTGTTAATTAAAAATTTTTTTTTTGGGGTTTTTTATATTTTCAGGCGTCGGACTAAAGCTGGTGTACAACACCGAGGTACAGGAGGCGGTGGGTACCTACATTGAGGAGAGATTAGAATGCCATGACGTGGACCACTACCACGAGGAGAATTTTGGATCGTCTTTCATGGGTTTTAAAACAAATAGTAATAGGAAAATTTTTTTTTCCATTTTATTAATTTTAAGTGATCTTTTAACTAGTTTAAACGGTGTTCCCCAATATTTTATAAGTCAATTAACTATACAAAGAATTAAGGAGAAATTACGTAGGTTAGATATTTAAATGTCAAAATATAATGTTAAAATATATATACATATATATAAATATAAATAAATAAAATAAATAAAAAAACTCTATTATGAAATTTGTATTATTAAATTTCATAGGGGAAAGCACTGGGTGTGTTATTCATATTTATTTATACCAGCAGAGCATATCAGTGTTTATCAGAATTAAATTCCAATGCATATGTGGGGTGTGTGGGTATGGTGGTAGGCATCACAGGAAAAATGTTTGTAGGAGGGTTTTCTATTTACGATAAGCGAAACATGCGACCGGATGGTTTCTCTACCATATAAAAGAAACTGTTGCATCTCAATTTAGAAAAGTTTTTATTTTGAGCTTAGTGAAATAACACGAAGTGAATTGTATTCCTTAAAATGTTTTGTGAATTTTGTAATATCGAAGTCAATAGTGCTTGTTGGAACTATCATGTGCGAACCAATGCTCACAAAAATAAATCTATAGAGCCCCTCAACGAACATTTTAAAAGGGTAAAAAGTTGTTTTGGACAGCGAATGGAAACTCTTGTTTTTGAAAACAAAGATGAAGGTCTTTTAAATTCGGCGGAGTTTTTGAAGAGGATGGAAGATCCGTTAGTGAATTATCTGATGAGTGCACTAGATGGACGCGTGACACTCAAATTCAACATTGAACTCTTTGCTGAATTCATTAAAATGAATGATGATGATGAAAACGATTGCATGATAAGCATTAAGTCGTTCCATACAAAAATTCAAGCGATAATTCAAAAAAGTGAATTGAAATTAGCTTTCGATAATATGGTTAATGAAGTTCAAAACAAAATGGAGGAATTCCAGGAGAAAGACAGTGGATAGGCTCTCGTTAGAATTACGCACTGTGAGTTAAATATAAACGATTTTAAACCATTGAGAGGAACAAGTTATATTCCGCTACCAAGACAATTGGCAAATAAGCATGATTGCATTAATATTAAGAACCGCGACAGTTATTGTTTTAAATGGTGCATAATTTCCGCAATGGGTCCGACAGATCATCATTCAGAAAGAACGACATCATACCGAATTGATGACATTGCAGACAGCGTTATACATCTTCAAAACGGTATAGTGTTGAATTTTCGGGGACTCAAGTTTCCGCTACAGGTGCAAGATATTGACAAATTTGAGGAATTAAACCAAACAATCAGTGTTAACTTATTTGGATACGATGAAGAGTTAAGAAAAGTTATCGGTCCATATCATATCGCAAAGCAAGAAAAATCGCATCACATCAATCTGCTCCTGCTGCAATCCAACGAAGATTGTCATTATGTTTGGATTAAACATATTTCAAGGTATGTAATAGTGAATAGTGTGTGTATATATGTGTGTGTGTGAATACATGAATTATTTTTCTTCTTTTTCTTTAAAGATTGATTCGCAGTCAACAAACGCTATACAAAGGTTCTATCTATGTTTGCAATAAATGCCTGCAATATTATATGTCGAGTGAGAAACTGCAACTGCATAAAAACAACTGTAGCAGAGTAGTCACGAAAATGGTGGAACCGGAGAAAGCAACGCTGCAGTACAAAAGCTATGGACGACAACTAGAGGTACCTTTTGTCATCTATGCAGATTTTGAATGCCTTCTTCAGGACGTCGATACATGTGCACCCAATCCGACTCTTTCATCAACCTCAACAATCCAAGAACATACCCCTTGAGCTTTCTCTTATTTCATCAAGTGTTCATTCGATTCAAAATTAGACAGATTCAGATTATACAAAGGCCCAGATTCACCCAAAGAATTCGTTAATTCCATTGTAAATGATGTAAAATGGTTTTATATAAATCATATCAAGAACCCAAAGTCAATGGATGCTCTATCGTCGGAAGAAGAAAAGGTTCAAAGGGAATCGATTTTCTGTCACATTTGTAAAAAAGAGCTTGACAATGATAGAGTCCGAGACCATTGTCATTTTACTGGAAAATATAGAGGCCCCGCTCATAACGAATGCAATTTATTGTATCGAGTACGGAAATTCTTTCCAATATTATTTCACAACCTCTCAGGCTATGATTGTCATTTGTTTGTGAAAGAATTAGATAGCATTGATGGGGAAATATCTATTATACCCATTAATAAGGAATTATACGTTTCATTATCTAAACGAATTCAAGTCGATGAGTTTGAAACGATTGAGCTTAGGTTCTTAGACTCAGCCAGATTCATGCAGAGTAGTTTGGATGCTCTAGTGAAAAACCTTTCTCCAGTAGATCTGAAAACCGTAAGATCAGTATATGAAGATGGGGAGAAATTCCATCTGCTTACAAGAAAGGGTGTATTTCCCTACGATTATATTAACTCGTGGGATCGATTGAATGAAGTTTGTTTACCACCTCGAGAAAGCTTTTACAACCACATGACAAATAGCGAGTGCAATGAGATTGATTATGAACATGCTGAAAATGTATGGAAAGTTTTCAATTGCACAACGATTTGGGACTATTTGGAATTATATCTGAAGACAGATGTGCTGCTTCTGACAGACGTTTTCCAAAATTTCAGGAAAGTTTGTAAAAATATCTATGGACTTGACCCTTGCCAATACTATACAACTCCTGGGCTATCGTGGGATGCCATGCTCAAAATAACATCTGTTAAACTTGATCTTCTAACAGATATAAACATGCATCACTTCATACAACGAGGAATCAGAGGTGGTATTACTCAATGCTCACATCGTCACTCAAAAGCTAACAACAAATACTTGGAAGATTATAAATAAGAGGATCCTTCCAAGTATCTGATGTATGTAGACGCAAACAATCTATATGGTTGGGCAATGTCACAGCCACTTCCCCATTCTGAATTCCAGTGGGTTGAAAATATAGAAGAGGTTGATATTCTTAATATTGCAATAGACGCGGACATTGGCTACATATTGGAAGTTGATTTGGAGTATCCAACAACAAAGCATGATGAACATAATGATTTACCTTTCTGTGCAGAAAATAAAAAAGCTCCTGGTTCGAAAACGGCGAAATTGATCACTGACTTAACTAACAAGCAAAATTATGTGATTCACTATAGAAATCTACAGGAATGCATTGCGAATGGGTTGAAATTGACCCGTGTCCATAGAGTTTTACAGTTTGAACAATCGACTTGGATGAAGCAGTACATAGACTTGAACACCCAATATCGCACAGCCAGTAAAAATTTGTTTGAGAAAAACTTTTTCAAGCTTTTAAACAACGCAGTATATGGCAAAACGATGGAAAATGTGGATAAAAGGAAAGATGTGAAGATTGTGACGGATTGGGAAAGCCGAGGCAGACACTCAGGCGCACGAAATCTTATATCGAAGCCAAATTTTCATAGTGCAGCCGTTTTTACCCCCAATATGGCAGCTATTCAAATGGATAGAGTATTCACATGCTACAACAAACCGACTTACCTTGGTTTCACTGTGCTTGATCTATCAAAATTGAAAATGTATGATTTTCATTATCGTTTCATGAAGCCCAAATATAATGAGAAAATTATTCTCAACTATATGGATACGGATTCATTTATTTACACTATTCAAACCAATGACTTTTACAGTGATATTAAACCGGATATAGGCAATCACTTTGATACTTCTGAGTACCCCCAAGATAACATATATAATATTCCGCTGAAAAATGGAAAAGTGTTGGGTATGATGAAAGACGAAAATAATGGAAAAATCATGAAGGAGTTTGTAGGATTAAGAGCTAAAATGTATTTTTTAAGTATAGAAAATGGTGATACAATTAAAAAAGCAAAGGGTGTAAAGAAGCTATGGATGGATTAAATTTAGATGATTATAGAGATTGCTTGTTTAGAAAAAAGATATTTAAAGGTAGTATGTACGTTTTTAGATCTAAGCTTCACAATTTATATACTGAATGTATCAATAAGGTTTCTTTAAGTTATTTAGATGATAAGCGATATATAAGGGAAGATGGGGTTAGCACATATGCTTGGGGACATTATAATATTGTAATAGATGTAGACTAGGAAGATTGAAATAAATAAAATTGAATGAAGCAGAGAATGGAGCTTTTGAAAATATTTGTTGTTGTATTGAGTATCGGAATACCGTTTCTTCAAGGTAATCCACTACCAGTGGTGATGTAATAGCGCACGCAGCCAAAAAGAATAATTTTTGGAATCTTTGGGTGGATCCAGATGCGGCAACCCTGCACACCGAAAAAACCCAGCTTGCCGCGCTCAAGCGGGAGTCCGGTTTGGGCAGCTACCCGACAGGTTTTTGCGAAGAACCGCTAGCGGACGGACGAGTAGGATTGCTGCCAGGGAGATGAGGATTCGTTTCTTTGAGCTCGAGCGGACTGGACGAGGCTAGCCAGCAACAGGCCGCGGCTGTAGCGGTTATAAATCCATTTTTCTCACCATTCTTGTACATATTCGAAGTAGAATAAATAAATTTATCATGAATTGAAAAATCCAGAGTTTCCTTGAGGGCTCTCCCTCTCCAATGACCTCCATTTCCAACAGCTAACGGACTAGACCGGCCAAGGTAAGTAGTGGTGGGCCTAGTGCGCACAACACATGCGGACACGCAAGCGCTAGGCCATGGTAGGGCGGGCCCAGGCAGCGACATCTGCGCCTGGCGAGTTCCGCTGAAGCTCGTCTTCCAATTCGAGAGTGGCACGGCCACCCGAGAGATTGTTTTGGTACGCGGTAGTCTTTCGTTTTCTTTTCTTTCTTGCCTGTTTTTGTTTTGAGTAGCTTCGGAATTCCACCAATAGACCAATGTAACGTAAAGATTTTTTTTCTTCTCTCGGGCAGCCCTTGAACGCGGTATTATCTCGGTATGCGCGCGAGAATTCTTTGTGTAAAGTAACGTAGGAGGTATAGCCTCACAAGATGAATAGTTTGCTTTGTTGAATGAAATTTTTTTTTTGTCGATATGTAAGCGGGCAATTTGATGGCTGAATCTCTGGAAATGAGATTCGGGACTGATGCTAGAGAACGCACCCACGACGATACGCGCCGAGCTGAGCTGGCCTGCCAGCAGCCATCACTCCTCTAGCTAGGTAGAGGCCGAACCCAAATTCGTCTGAACGACACATGGGCTCGTTGCCTCGTCCCGGGGATTTAACGTCCATTGAGGCCAACAAGACGAAAGTCTTGTTAGCTTGAAATTTCAAAGCGACAATGTTCGCTTGTACTCGTTTCATTACAGTGACTCTTAGTGAAAATGAAAGTACCAACAATTTAGCTTTCAATCTCGCATTACCTGATAACAATACGGTGCAAGTAGCATTATCTTTCCGACTAATGACTGTAAGTACAGTCTCAACAAGAACAGAAACCGCAGTACAAAATGATGATGATGGTATTTCATCAGCGTCGGAAATTTCTTTGATAACACCAACAACAACAACACCAGAACCATCGAAAAAATTTGTTACGGTCGATGAAGCCATAGAAGGATTTCGGCAAGATTTGCTTAGAAAAGAAATAAAAATAGCTGGAATAATCGAAAGTAAAAATATTTTTTCCAGACATTTCAAATTAGAATTCGATGACGAAAATATCTTAACAGTACGATGCACATATGATACCAACTATTCCGAACGTTCACTCAAAATCTCGTGCTTTGAATATCGTGAGTTTGAAGCCGAGAGGATTCTTAGCAATGGCGAAGTTGAATACATAAAACAACAAGACCTCAATTATAGGTCAGATGTAGAATTTTTAGATTTAAAGAACATGAAGCAAACATATACCATGAGTATTACTTGAACCGTCAACCGCTTCACAACGATGGATACTAAAGACGATAATGATGATGGTGCGGAGCAGGAAACCGGATGCTTGCCCGCGTGCGTTGGAGGCCCGGGTCAAAGAATCGCTACTCCCCAAGCTGGGAGTACGGATACATGGAGTCTCTGTTCTGAAGTCCGACGGTTTGGCCATTAGGGTCCCGTCGGCCAAGGAGCGGGAGGCGGTTGTTCAAAAGACGCAGGAGCTCGCGAACAGTGATTTAGATGTCTCGGCGAGGGCTGGGAGGGCATTCACCGCCGACGCGAAGACAACGGTACAGGGAAATAAGATATATATGGCCGGTGGAGCAGCTGACGGGGCTTTTACGTCGATCGCTGGTGGAAGCTGCGTGACTTGGTTTGGACGTCTTTTTTTGGGTGCGAATCTTGGAGTGCTGAGTTTTTGTGTGAAGCTGTTTTTTTTTGGTTGGAGACTGTTCTTGTGCGTATCGCAAGGAAATCAAGAAGTTGGAGCGGTTGAGTGAAGCGAATTAAGAAGGAAGACGTCGACGAAGCTAGAGGAGAAGCGGAAACGACGCGCAGCGAAAGGAGTCGCGGAAAGCAGCCTTCAGAATAAGTTAGGGCCGAACAAGAATTGTAAGTAGAATTAAGTATACATAGATAGGGATAGATAGGTAGGTTTGAAATTGAAAAAAATAAATAGTGTCTCAAGAATAAAGAAAGTGTGTTAACTGTGTGAAGTGGCGAAGCGGAAATTGCGTTTTCGGCTCTTGTGTGCATCTGTCTCAAATTTTCTATTCGGCCGGTTTGGTTTTGGGTCACCGCGAATCCGGTTCCCGTTTCAGGATTCGCGGACAGGGCAGTCCCGGCGCGGAAACGGGTGGCGCCCTTTTCAAAATACATAGTCCCACACCCCTCTTCGCGGGTGAAGCCGGGTGGGATTGCCCGAACCGTGGCTAGGATCGGCTACGGTGTAGTGGAGAACGTTACGCGAAATTATAGCCGTAACACGCCTCCCGAAAGTTGTACTGAGCAGCGCCTACTGCTTCATTGCACCCGATGAGTTGCTTCGCGAAGTTCACGCGAACAATTTGGAGGGTGTATGCGATTACGAGAACTTCATCCAAAGGTGAAGATCGTGTCGCGGCCGGTTCGTGTTGGGGACGAAGCCACTTCAAACGTGATTCTCGAGGAATCTGAGCGTCTCATTGACGCCATTGTTGGTGCCCAGAGGATCTATGTGAAGTGGTTTAGCTATAGGGTGTGGAGACACGAGCCGGTTCCGGCCTGCTTCCGATGCCTGGGGTTCTACCACATGGTCGCTTCCTGCCGGGCAAAAAAACAGACCTGTGGACGCTGCTCACAGTCCGGGCACAATGCGGCAGGATGCAAGAACGCCCCAAGCTGTCGTAATTGTGCATCGGTGGGGAAGCCTTCGGCCCATACCATGCGGATTACCTCATGTCCCTCATACGCTGCGCGTTTGGCAGGTGCGCTAGTGTAGTGTATCTCACTACGTCATAATTCACCGCAACGTAAAATTAAAATCAAGTAACGTAAACACACTACATACCCAAGATCATATTTCGGTAGAAACCTCAGTATTCACGTTTGCTTCATGAACGATTTGTTCTAGTTGATAATGAATGAATTCCCAAGAGATTGAATAACATATGGCACACGCCAAGATGTAATATGAGTATTGACACGGCTACGAATTATCGTTCGCAATATGAACCCCATGTTGTGAACTGTTTGTTGACAAACGTATGACCTAGTGAAAATTCATGACTAAGAAAAAAGGAATTGCATATGCACAAAGAGCAATAAACCTCAAGTGGATGAGTCAAGAATGCAATTGATTTATTGATTAGTTGGTAAGTTTAGTACATAGGAAAATTGTATAAAAGACATCTAGATAGTAAGGAAATCGTTCATTGATTTTTTGACCAAAGTCGGCGCATTATCGCGACTAGTCCTGAAGTTTCTGAACCATAAATCAAGATTGCGAATACGCAGTCAGCCCTGAGGGATAAATAGGCGCCTAGCGCTGTACAGACAAGATTGCGATCACGCAGTCACTCTACTGGTAATATTCTGTTTGAATAAAAATCTTAAAATTTATAATGTTTTGCCTTTTTAAAATTAAACTTTACACTAGCTCGGCATTAGAATGGGGTTGAACATTGTAGAGATCTTAAATCTCACCTATCCTAATAATACCCAACGTGCCGTAAGCACTTACATATGCTGCCTACGGAAATAAGAGCCCACACAAGTTACGGAATATCCCAGTAACATAATGCTTTGTACTTCACAGGGAATCCAATAAATTATGTTCGTACCGAAGAACGCATCCTTTCAACTTTTGTCTTTGACCGCGTGCAACATCAAGACAATGCATACAAAATGCATTAAGCCCAAAATAGACAAGTGCCGTATGAGCACTTTGAACATTGGAATAAAGATAATGCTGATGCACATGTAAGTTCATTTCACATGTTTAAATTGCAACCACATGTGCAATACTGAGTATTGATTAGTGCTATGCTGTGTAGGCTTAAGAACATTTTTTTTTTGTAAATTAAATTTTGTATATAAGCTGAAAAATAATAAACAAACGAACAGAAGTAATTCTGACTTCATAGCGCGACGTAAGGCTGCTCTGTTCTGTAAAAACGAACACAGGTCATTTTTATTTTCTCAAATTATTACGGCTGATTTGTCTTTGACAAATAACGCATATTTACTTGCGGAACCAAGGCCGCTAAAAAAAGATACTTGGTAGGTATTTTCACGCTTCCCGTTTGAATGCATAATAATTAATAGTGCATTCACGAATCCTCTTTATTTCTCCCACAAACACTATATGGCTATATGCTGAACACTACAAGCTGACCTCAACGGCAAATTCCCAATATGAAAGTGAAGAAACGCGCGGACAAGGGAGACTTGCCTCCGGCGAAGAAAAAACTGGATATCAGTGCTACTGTAGTGAACCCACATAAAATAGCCCACATAAATTACCACACAAGTGATCCGTGATCTACATTACGCGCGTGAAAAGTCACGTAGCCCATATGGCAGCCGATGCACATTAATTATCTGGCCGGCGACAGAACTAATAAGATGATAAGCACCTTACATGTACATGTATGTGCTGCAATAGTCAAGTGCTTCTCATAATTTATGCGCGTAGACAAAATTATGAGTATTGGACTCTAGTTTTGTTTATGGGGTAATGCCTTCGGGCACGACTAAAAGAAGAACTTTAGTCAACGAAGGCGACACGACAATGAACGACATGACGCAAGCGAAGGCAGATAACCAGGAGGCGCTTATCAATAATACGTCAATCGCTACACGACACTTACAACCATGGACAGACGCTACGACTATACAGCAGAATCTGAAAGCGAAGAAGACATTTTCACAATGGGTGACAGGCTTCCCATTCGACGTTGGGGAGACGGTCTTCGGGCTTCAGAACGTTCCTTGCGCGCAAGATACCGCAAGCCAACCTGGATGCACATCCCAGGTGTACACATCTTTCAATTGCTCATCGCGGTCATATCTGTCTGCTGTCTGTTTATATGGACAAAACGACTCAGAGCCACAAGCAACAGTCGCAGGCCGCGAAAAAGAGCTAGCGATCATCAACCATCGATACCATCCCAAAGACCTAAAAGAGATGAAATTAATCAAATCCGGGTTGAAATTCCCAGTGATAGGGATGAAGGGTCTTCTCAGCATAAAACAACTAATAGCTCGAGACCTGATTTCAACGGTGTCTACACCGTCTAGACTAGTCCCTACCTTGAAGTACGCCCAGATGTTAGCTGAAGAAGGATCCATAATACACATTCCGTTAGTGGCCGGAATATTGTCTTCATATTTGGGCGGACCAAGGCATAGTTACCAGACAGAACTGCTGAATGCTGGCAAGAACGAAGGTAAATACGCGCATAAATGCGCTGAAATAACCGCAGCATTCAAACACAGAAAAACGGTTGTGCCTGTTCCATCGCCCAACAAGAGCGGCACAGAGCCACCTTTGGTAGAAACCAAATCAGATGCCTCCTCAGAAAAACCTACCGATGACGACGAAACCACAGTTGGCATGTTCGGAGATAAAAACTATGCCTGTGATACAGTACCAGTCAGATCAGTCGGCATCAGCTCATGGGATCAGCATGATGAGCCTGCCTATTCACCAATGTATGTGCAATTTGCTAACAGGCTTAGAGATACTTCGCAGGCTGGCACTTTGGGCAGTATAGTCAAGGGTGCATTGTTGTTGGACGGCACATCTATCATGGCTATGGTCGACACTCTCGAAAAAACGTCTGGTTCCACCCGCGAAGTGGCTGCGCATCTTAGGTCGATGTGCATGGCAATGTCAATCGACTCACAATCACACATGTCCGACCCCGTGGATTTTCAGTATGTGCGAAGATACAACCGAGTGAACACTTGGGAATCCAAATCAAACAACAACATCAAATCTGCATGTGTCATAACCCAAACTCCAGCATCCAAAGGTGCTTGCGCTGTAGCCCTTACACCGGATAGTTATCTAGCTTGGATGAAGGGTGTCTGTGAGCTAGAAATCAGTGGGTTTGAGCGTGAGGGCGTGGACTCAGACTGGACTTTGGTGCCTGTCAGATCATCCTTCCTATCAAATAAGTCTGCAATACCCTACATCTTCTCTTTTATGCACAGCGATTGGTGGGCAGGCACGGTCAACTTTCTCACCGAAGGGACGCACACAAGCGTGGATGATAAGAACAAACGCAGCACCATCCACACTTTGATGCCGGCAGAAAATTCGGTGGTTATACCAGGCACCCATAAGATAATTCTTGTGCCCACCGACATGTCATCTCAAAATAGAAGGCCGAATGGTGTGCTTGTGGGTGGCCTCATGATACCGTGGGCGGATGAAAGTCCTTTTCCTGACAGAAACCAGCAGCCAGTGGCAAATGAACCAGCCGATCTCAATATCTTGTGGTCCAAATACTGGGTGACAGAAAACATCCCCGACTTACGCTCTGATATTGTAGGTGGGCTAAGAGAACAAATGACAACATTATCGACCCCAGGAACATTCAGGATTGCTAGCACTATGGCAGCCGAAATGTATGGAGTGTTACGCCCTGGGTTGATGACAGGCATAGATCCTTCAACATGTCGATACGCGCTATCCGAACGTGACACAGCATATGGCGCTTGGTTGTGCAGCGACCTGGCCGTCAATGATAACAGGCTAGACTCAGGCAGCAGAATTAGGGGCGACAGTGCTTACAGTGCCGATACTGACGATGCAGAAGAACGGAGACGTATGATCGGATTCAATTTTGGTGGCATCAGTTCATTCCATCAGGCTGCACCAGGTGTAGCAAGACTATCGGCACAGTTAGATAACAACAGCGCACACCCACATTACCTCGTGCATTGGACAGACAGGAACCCAACAACCACCACTGTTAAGTACCACATCACCACATGTGACAGTATGAGGAGATTGGCCATACACTTGGGGCTGTATACATGGAAAATAGTATTTAAGAAATGTTGAATTAAAGGACGAGATCAGTCTTCTTCTGATCGACTCAAATCGAAAAACAGGATTTTGATTTGTACTGCCGTGACTTGGCAACTATCAACACCTGCAGTCCTGCTTGCCGTAATTTGGCAAGACGTAGACTCGCAAGCCGTGACGTGGCTTAGAAATATCGGACGCTTGGGTCTTGGATCCTGCGCCAAATTTGTGGCAACAGCAATGATTTGCCGGTAAGGTCTTCTCCCTCTTAATCTACCCATCTGTATACTTTACGAGTCCCTGTTTCTTACATAGCCCCAAAACTAGTATCTCCCTTGCGGAGTACCGATCCAAACAATTAAATGGAAGGACGATATGTAAGGACTACATATCGCAAGGCGCTGACCATTCAATGCGGGGTAATAAAGTTTTATCACAATACCAGTGAAGAAGAATATGAAAGCCCTAAACCAAGAGTGATTTTACCTTCCGTGAGGATTAATCGCATTAGCAAAATGAAGACAACGACAAAAGCCGATACTATCACGGCCACTAGCGATTCTGATGCTCCGCAACCAAGGGTTGACATAAAAGAGCAAAAATGTTGAAGGATAAGGAGGAAATAATGGCCATTAGTAGCCCTTCGGATACGAGTGGCCCGAGCGCATGGGAGTTGCGTACGCTAAAAGGAGTGGCCAAAAAGAAGGACAAAATCAATAAGCCGGCTGCTGAATTAGGAGCCAGTCCAAGTAAGTCCAAGTCTGAGAGTTTTACAGGTAGTAGGATGGGGGCAGAAGTGGAAATTGATGCTGCCGCAGCCCTAAGTACGACAATGAATGGGATATTAGCCTCAAACGCGTGTGAAGCGTCTTTGGTAGCAGAAGTCAATGGAGTGATGAACCAGTTTATGGCCGTGATTGCCAACCTTGCGGCAAAAAATGCGAGACTGCAGGGTCGCGCAGAAGTTGCCGATTTGCTGCGTGGCAGAGAGGCAGTCAAAGCGGCAGCTGTGCCAACGTATGCACATGCTGCTGCTGCCTATGTCGCTCCGCCGGCGATGGCAAGGGCCGCAACTAAGCCTATTGAGACGTGGTCGGTTGTGGTCAGGAGCAAGAAACCTGATGCTTGCCCGCGTGACCTAGAGGCTCGGGTGAAAAACTCGCTACTCCCTAAATTGGGAGTCAGAGTAAATGGGGTTTCTATGTTGAAGTCTGGCGGGGTAGCCATTAGGGTCCCGTCGGCAAAGAAAGGGAAACTGCTGTCTTAAAGAGTCAAGAACTGGCCACAAGTGACCTGGAAGTTTCGGCAAGGGAGCGTCTCCCTAAAGCAGTTTTGAGCAGCGTTCACTGCTTCATTGCACCCGATGAATTGCTTCGCGAAGTTCATGCGAACAATTTGGAGGGTATATGCGACTATGATGCATTTGTGAAGCAGGTGAAAATTGTGTCGCGACCGGTTCGTGAGGGGGATGAAGCCACCTCGAACGTTATTATTGAGGGTCCGGAGAAAATAATTGATGTCATCGTTGGGGCCCAACGAATCTACGTAAAATGGTTTAGTTATAGAGTGTGGCGACACGAACCGGTTCCGGCCTGCTTCCGTTGCCTGGGGTTCGACCACATGGTCGCTTCCTGCCGGGCAAAAGAGCAGACCTGTGGACGCTGCTCACAGTCCGGGCACAATGCGGCAGGATGCAAGAACGCCCCAAGCTGTCGTTATTGTGCATCGGTGGGAAAGCCTTCGGGCCATACCATGCGGATTACCTCATGCCCTCATACGCTGCGCGTTTGGCAGGTGCGCTAGTTCGGCATTAGAATGGGGTTGAACATCCTTCAACTAAACTGTTGGGGTAACGCTTCGGTTATGTATGACCTTGGAGAGCGGATGTGTTCACATCGCATATCCATTGCATTGCTGCAGGAGCAATGGATTTGTCTATGGCGCATGCGGGTAATGTACGATGATTGGCGATCTCAAGTTCAATGCTAATTATGCTTGGTTGTAAATTGCTGCAGTAGGTTAATGATGCTTCGATGTGTGTTTGATGGTTTGTTTATTATTTGATTGAGACACTTTATTAGCTGTGTTTTGCTTCTTGCAGAGCATGCAGGCGAGTTGATTATTGATATTATTATTATAGTTGAAAAAGAGATATATTTGACCATTGTTGGTAACTTTACGGGATGGTGTGAGCTAGAAAATTTAATAATTTAGTCTTGCAAATGAGACGTAGGGAGGACTATCAACCGTATTTATTTTCATCTTTACACATCTTTTTTCAATAAAATTAACTCTAATAAATCCACCTCGAGAATGGTCGATCCCCTTGAACTCCAAGAAGTGGTTCTCAACCTTGTTCAATCCCTCCACTTGCCGTTGGGTCTTGAACCTCTCTGAGAATCTCGGAGGCAGAAAAAGGAATCGTCCGTCTACCAGGTAAACCGCAAGTCGGGTTCCATACTTGGTTATCATCAATTTGAAATCCTTAATTTCCAACCCGATGTTGCAAATATGGATCGGCTAATACGATCGTAATTATAGCTTGATAATTTGTCGGAGGTCATTTTTTACTAAGTCCCCATAGCATGTTTCTAGTGTAGATGCAAGATCATTAAAGTCGATATTACATCAGAAACCTCTAATCGATTAAAATCACTAATTGTTAGTTGGATGCAGTGAGTATTCTAGTTAATCGAATGTTAATCTAATAGCACTAAACCTAAATGAGTAATATTTCGTGATCATATTGTAATGATACACTACAATGAATCAACAATTGCATGCGCTCATTGCAATCCACAATGGCATGCGCTCATTGCAATTACAATGAATCATAAAAACATAAACAAGCGATCAAATTGCATCGCTGTTCCAAACTCATCTAGAACGATACACGGTACGTAGTATTTGAGTCCGCACAAATGACCCGTGCCTCAGGTCGAATTACATATGGGGAATGCAAATCATTGTTGTGAACATATGTAATTCGATTAGTATGAGGTCATGAAAAAATGATTGATTGATATTTTATGATGACTAAGGGATGGTCTATGTGTGACCTAGTTTTAAGCATTGTAAAAATAGTATTTAAGCGGTAGCTTGTAAGAAATTTGTACAGTCTTTTCTCGAAGATTAAAGACGAGAGTGCTGGGACTACTGGCACCTTGTTCAATTGATAAACGAGTTTTACTGTCAAGTTAGAAATTGCGGCACAGGTAGGAATGTCCTTCCGATGCCATTAATTCGAGCAAGCATTAACTTGCTCGGTTTAGGTGGTGATGGTTCCTCTTAGCTAATTCTAGTTAGGGCGTCCTTTTAATAACTCTGCTATGCTTCTCTTCCACATTCTTGATTGGACCACAACATAACGTACTACTCAACATGGCGATCCTGCTCACACCGATCCTGCACAGTCAGATACAGACATGGACAAAGTGAAAGCAGAATTGGACAGGCTATTCAGGAAACTAATAAACAATGCTGAAAACTTCGTGAAGGAAGAATACAGCCCAGTAGCACCAGATCCCGCAGCGCCCAAATATACACCAACCCCGAAGGAAGAACTAAAATATATCGGCCCGAAGCGCTTGAATATCGAAGAGTACAGAGCCAAGTACTCAGGCAAGAGGCGAGAACAAGTGACAACACAGCCCACGGAAAAACGGAAACGTAGAGGTGGACGAAAAGTGAAGCTAAGACGTGAACGGAAGGAGCTACACCGTCTGATTTCAATTTCTGATGGAAAAGATCAGAAAAATTTGTATAAAAAATTAAAAGAGTTAGCGGAATAAATATTTTAAAATAAAATCAAAATGGGAAATTGTTCATCTAATGTACAAGAGACTTTTGTTGAAGAATATTCACAAACAATAGCAACTTCCACATTTTTTTGTATTATAATTGCTATATTTTATTTATATCAGAAACATAATAAAACTTATGTAAGGAAACGCATAAACAGAACTATAAATGTCTAAAATTATAAATATTGTAAAAATTATTTTTTGTAAATGAGGATACAAAATTTATTAGATGAAGTTGAGAACATTTTTCAAAATTTAAAGAAAAAAGGAAAAGATAAGCCGTACACTAAGAATAACTTATTATTAAAACTTGGACGAGTAAAAGAAATACGCATCGAAATCAATAAGCATTTGGAAAAATACACTTCAAGCGATTTTGACATTGCTAAATTTATTAGAGTCTCAACTGAGGTCGAAAAAATAATACATAGACAGTAGAATCAAGATCAGAACCAAAAATTGCAGAATTTAATTTAGAAATAGCCATCAAAACAATTCCAACTTTTAATGGGAATTATAAAGAGTTAGAATCTTTTCTAAAAATTATAGAAATAATAAATAATTCATTAACTAATGCGGCCAAAACACAATTAATAGATTTTGTATACCACATAAAGTTAGCTACAAATGTAAAAACAATAATTAGTAATATTGGGATACCATCTACATATGACGATTTGAAAGCAAAATTATCTAAAACTTACAGAAATACGAATACAGTACCTCAATTACACACGATACTAGGTAATTTGTCACAGAAAAATTCAAATATTAACTCATATAAGGACAGAGTGATTAATATTATAAACGATTTAAATCAACTCCAAATATCTGATTTAGGTGCAACGGCAACGCAAGCTGAGAAAGACACTATAGTCAAACTAAACGACACATATGCTTTAACTATTTTCAAAAATGGTCTGAACGATCAACTGAAAAGCACAGTATTCGCAGCTAGACCAAAAAATTTGGCAGAAGCAATAGATTTGAGTTTAGAGTTAGAGAAGGGTGACGTTTTCCAAACGAGTAATGTCCTAAACATAAATAGAAGCAGATATAACAAAAACAATCAAAACCGTTTTCAAACACGAGGTAATACTCAATATAATGCAAGGTATAGCAATCAAAATAATAATAACAGGAATTTTAACCAGTATAATACAAACAACGGGTATAATAACAGAACTAATATCCCACAACAACATAACCGGAATAACTATGGTAACAATCGATATCATAATAATAATGCGAGGAATAGAAATCAATATAACGCTAGATTCCCTAACAATAGACGAAGAAATGTGAATTTGGTACAGAACCAGGGAAACGGGGAAGGCTCCGGGACGGAATAAATACCCCGACCGGACCAAAAATTTACCAAATTTCGGATAATTGTATGAATTACGTCAAAGTTTATTGTGCAAATGCAGCACAACCCCTAACGTTCCTTATAGATACAGGAGCAGATGTCTCCTTATGCAAAAGAGGAAAACTAAAAGAGAATGAGCTATTTCGGCTAAACGATAACTGCAAATTATCGGGAATCACTAATGAGACTATAACATCTCAGGGTTCAATCAATCTTACACTACACTTATCTGACAGTTTAGGAGTAAAACACAAATTCTACATTGTAGACGATGTGTTCCCCATTAAAACGGACGGCATCATTGGGATAGATCTATTAACAAAGTATGCTTGCAAAATAGACTATGAAACCTACACGGTAAATTTTTCGGCAGATCAGGGTGACATTATAATACCAATGGAATGTCGAGAAATCGAAATGAGACGTATCAAGCTTCCAGCAAGATCCGAGGTAATCGTTCCTATCAACATTAACTCAGATGTTGACCAGGTCGTCCTGAGTAAAGAATTAGAAGAAGGAATATTTGTCGGTAATACTATAATACCAGCCAAAGGAATTTGCCACATAAAAATTCTGAACACAAAAGATTCAGAAGTAATCTTGGAGAATATCGAGTCTGTATTAGATACCCATCCACTTACCCACTATGAGATAAAAAACTACAAGCAAAATAATTTCAAGAGCAAAGCTAGGTTCAGCGCTCTTAACAAAATTTTGAATATAGATTCAACAGATCCTCTAGCACAAGCTAAAATCTTCGAGTTAGTAGAAGAATATCAAGATATTTTTCATCTTGAGAATGAGCATTTAGGTGTAAACAACTTTTATAGACAAAAAATAGAAGTAACAGAGAGAACACCAGTATACACTAAAAACTATAGATTACCTCATAGTCAAACTGAAGAAATAAAAAATCAAGTACATAAACTTCTGAATGAGAACATAATAGAACCTTCAGTCAGCCCATACAATTCTCCATTATTATTAGTACCAAAGAAAGATGATGGGACATGTAAGAAATGGCGTTTGGTGGTAGATTTCCGAAGACTAAATACTAAGATAGTCAACGATAAATTTCCTTTAAGTCGAATTGAAGACATATTAGATAAATTGGGAAGAGCAAAGTATTTCTCAACACTTGACTTAACAAGCTCTTTTCATCAGATTGAGTTAGACGAGTCATCTCGACCACTAACGGCATTTTCTGATACTCATGGACATTATCAATTTACCAGATTACCATTCGGATTAAAAATTTCTTCTAATAGCTTCCAGCGAATGCTTACCATCGCATTGAGTGGACTTGATTCTGAAGCATTTCTATATGTCGATGACATTATTGTCTTTGGTTGTAGCATAAATCACCATAACCAAAGTATGCGAAAAGTTTTCCAAAAATTAAGACAATACAATCTTAAGTTAAATCCTTACAAATGTCAATTCCTTAAAACTGAAGTGGTATTCCTAGGACATTTGGTAACCAAAGATGGCATAAAGACCGACCCTTCCAAATATAAAACCATAGAAAATTATCCAGTTCCAAAAAATGCGGATGAAACTCGTAGATTTGTTGCATTCTGCAATTACTATAGACGTTTCATACCCAACTTTGCTGATATAGCCAAAAACCTCAATTCATTATTAAAAAAGAAAGTACCTTTCATTTGGGATAATTCGTGCCAAGTGGCATTTGAGACCCTCAAATCTACACTAATGAATCCCCCAATTTTGCGATACCCAAATTTCGATAAACCGTTTATACTAACCACGGATGCGTCAAACTACGCACTAGGAGCGGTTTTATCACAAGGTGATATAGGATCTGACCTACCTGTATCATACGCAAGCAAATCACTAACAAAGCACGAGCTGAATAAGCCCATAATAGAGAAAGAACTATTGGCGATACATTGGGCAATAAATTTTTTTTAGGCCATACCTATACGGTAAAAAATTCATGGTTGTCACCGACCACAGACCATTAGTTTCACTCTTTAGCCACAAAAATCCATCTTCAAAATTAACTAGGATTAGACTCGACTTAGCAGACTATGATTTCGAGATCATCTACAAGAGAGGTGAAATAAACACTAACGCAGATGCTTTGTCGCGCATTGAACTTAATTCAGATATCTTAAAGAAAATGATTCCAGCTGAGATAGACAATACCGCAAAAAGAACTTTAGCTATTACAAGGGGCATGAACAACAAGAACAATAAAACTGACACTAAAAATAATAGTCAAAATAATAATAACCAAAATGATTGTAATCATTCAAAGAAGCCTGATCAACTTCACATTTGGGATTGTACATCAATATCTGATATCAGAAACGTTAACAAATTAAAATTCGAAATAGCGCGTAACATGAAACCCATGGGTATGGATAATAAACGAGGTATAGAAACTAAAAGAGGTATAAATGAAAAAGAAAGTTTAAATATAAAAGTCGTACGTACGCCAAAAGAAATAATTGTATGTTGTGATAGCGATAAATTTCCCAGAGAATACGTTCCTGATGGAAAAAAGCTACCAACTGTTAGGCATAAAATCAACAGTGATAATCCCAATAGAAAACTAGATTTCATTGTGGAAAAGCTGATTGAAACAATGCATATATGGAAAATAAACGAGCTAGCATTGTCAGAAAATGACGAAATATTTAAATGTGTACACAAAGAACAATTAATAAAATTATATAATACGCTGCAGCAAAATAATAAAAATCGCGCTCCATTAAAAATACTAATATATAAACCACCAGAAAGAATCTTGAGTAAGTCAGTCCAAGAAAAATTAATAAACGAATATCATAATTCACCCCTTGCAGGACATCTAGGCGTTAGGAAAACAGTCCTGAAATTAAAACAAAAGTTTTGTTGGAAAAATATGAGTAACATGGTCAAGAAATTTATAACTAACTGCAAATCCTGTGCAAGAAATAAACAAGTTAGGCATACAAAAGAAAAAGCTGTAAAAACAAATACACCATCAACTACTTTCGAAATTTTACAAATTGATACGGTTGGACCATTAAGAATATCAAATCACTTTAGATATATACTAACTATACAATGTGAACTTTCTAAGTTTGTCGTAGCCACACCGATTGAAACTAAAGACGCGAAAACAGTCGCTTCAGCTTTAGTAAAAGATTTTGTACTTAAATATGGCCAGTTTAAAATTCTAAAATCTGCAGAGGAACTGAATTCACTAATGAACTAATGAAGGAGATTTGTAACTTATTAGAAATAAAACAAATATTTTCCACTCCTTATCACCACGAAACACTAGGCATGGTAGAAAGAAACCATCGTGTTCTCAATGAATTCATGTTATCTTTCGCGGAAGAATCGGAATGGGATGTTTGGCTCCCATATTATACATTCGCGTATAATACCTCACCGAATATCGATACAGGATATTCACCATATGAATTAGTATTTGGGAAATTACCATATTTACCGAGTGACAAGATTAACAACGCGAACACTGTATATAATTTAGACAATTTTGCGAATGAATTTAAAGCAAGAATGAAAAGAACATTAGAGAAAGCTAAAGATATCATAGAAATAGTAAAAAATAAAAGAACATTAACACACTCAAATGTGAATACATTAAACTGTAAAGTAGGAGATAAAGTATTAATTAAGGTAACTAATAGGAAAAAATATCAAAAACCCTACCAAGGTCCATATGTTATTGTAAGTCAAAACGGAGTGAACTCTACCATAAATATAAATGGAACAATGAAAGAATTCCATAATAATTTGCTTAAACCTTGGAAATGTTATTAATGTATTTTTATTATAGCATGATTTATTTAAGAAATTTATTCGACAATAATGTAGTTAAATTACAACTCAGCAAGTAGAACATTTACAAAATATGTATTAAGTATGTACGGGCACACGTTTTCCTACCATTTAGCTTCGCCTTTTCATTATTTCTAACCAATATAAAGAAAAGGCTCAGCACAAAAAACCGTAGGGGTGTAATGATACACTACAATGAATCAACAATTGCATGCGCTCATTGCAATCCACAATGGCATGCGCTCATTGCAATTACAATGAATCATAAAAACATAAACAAGCGATCAAATTGCATCGCTGTTCCAAACTCATCTAGAACGATACACGGTACGTAGTATTTGAGTCCGCACAAATGACCCGTGCCTCAGGTCGAATTACATATGGGGAATGCAAATCATTGTTGTGAACATATGTAATTCGATTAGTATGAGGTCATGAAAAAATGATTGATTGATATTTTATGATGACTAAGGGATGGTCTATGTGTGACCTAGTTTTAAGCATTGTAAAAATAGTATTTAAGCGGTAGCTTGTAAGAAATTTGTACAGTCTTTTCTCGAAGATTAAAGACGAGAGTGCTGGGACTACTGGCACCTTGTTCAATTGATAAACGAGTTTTACTGTCAAGTTAGAAATTGCGGCACAGGTAGGAATGTCCTTCCGATGCCATTAATTCGAGCAAGCATTAACTTGCTCGGTTTAGGTGGTGATGGTTCCTCTTAGCTAATTCTAGTTAGGGCGTCCTTTTAATAACTCTGCTATGCTTCTCTTCCACATTCTTGATTGGACCACTACATAACGTACAACTCAACACAATATTCTTAAATCACTCGCGTGATCGTGTCCAATTTCGTAAAGAATATTTTCAAGTGTACATTAAACTCAACCAATTCCCACAGGACCAAACAAAGTAAGAAGGGATAAAACCCAGGATCTGAGAATGAAATGGTCACTGTCGATTCTGTCGTCCGGTAGTCAATACTAAAAGTGTGTAATCTTTTAAAATAAATCTACATAAGTAGAAGAAAAGTGATGTATTATTGAAAGCGGTTGTGAAAGCCCATAACAGACTAAAAACAAAAATTGATACAGCGTGACTTCGACGAGTATGGGTATTCGAAAGTGTGCGGCATCGATCCGGGGCTCCGCTGCATGGTGGGTATGGTGACCCTACATTCGGATCGGTGCATTTCGAATTTCCTGCTGCCGAACAGAACATTCCGCCACGGAGCAGGAGCGATGCACCGCGCTCGCATCTTTAGAAGGCTGACTGCACGCGCTGCCGCCAATTTCAACAAGGAGGCGACGGCGTATTCGGCTAAAGGATGCGACTACACAGCATACACCTCGTTCCACCTCTCCCACTTCAACGACATGCAGGTCCTATACGTCCGGAGGCGGGTGGCGAAGCTGAAGTGGAAGCACCACATGAAAACGCGAAGCGCCGTCGACCGACTCGCCAACAAGATCGTGGCGACTGCGGATAGCGGCAAGACGCTCATAGCCTTCGGAGACGGCCAGATCTCCTGGTTCATCAAGGGCTATGCGCGGTTGCCGCAAAAGGGGCTGCTGGCGGCCCTCCGCAGAAGGCGCAAGGAATGCGACGTGGTGACGGTGGACGAGTTCAGGACCACGAGTTGGCCAAATCGCCGCACCGGTCCGAAGTGTGCGGGAACTGTCACCGGACGTGGAATAGGGACACCAACGGCGCGAACACCATCCTGCTGAAGCTGTTGTATCGCTTCCTGCAACGCCCACTTCCCCTCGAATTCCAAAGAGTTGCAAACTTATCCTGAACCCCACACTTCCTTCCGAAACCTCCTTCGCAAGCAATTCCCACACGGCACAGCTTTTTCACGCGCCGTTGATCCAGCATGGAGCACTTACGCAGAGGTAATTTAGCTTTGCTCCTGTTATGGTAAATTTACTCAAGTTAGCTTCCTTGCAGCTTGGAGCGCCACGAGCACAGGAGCGTCCCCAGCATGGTCCGGTCGTCGCAGGTGCCAGATAATATCTTGCAAAGGTAATTTCATTGGATTGTGTAGAGATCTTAAATCTCAACTATACTAATAATGCCCAACGTGCCGTAAGCAATTACATATCCTGCCTACGGAAATGAGAGCCCACACAAGTTGCGGAATATCCCGAGCAACATGCACACGAGCATTTCAAAGCAAAGAATCCAATAAATTATGTTCAAAGAACACATTCTTTCAACCATTGTCTTTGACCGCGTGCGACATTAAGACAATGCATACAAGTGCCGTATGAGCATTGGAATAAAGATAATGCTGATGCACATGTAAGTTCATTTCACTTGTTTAAATTGCAACCACATGTGCAATATTGAGTATTGAATAGTGCTATGCTGAATAGGCTTAAGATCATTTTTTGTAAATAAAATTGTGTATATAAACGACGAAATAATAAAGAAACGAACAGAAGTATTACTGACTTCAAAGAGCGACGTAAGGCTGCTCTGTTCTATAAAACGAACACTAGTCATTTTATTTCTCATCTTATTACGGCTGATTTGTCTTCGACAAATAACGCCTTTGTACTTGCGGAACCAAGGCCGCTAAGAAAATATACTTGGTAGGTATTTTTGCGCTTCCTGCTAAAATGCATTTTTACTAATAGTGCATTCGCGAACCCCTTTCTTTTATTTCCCACTCAAACATTATGTGGCTTCAACGGCGGTCCAACAGCTTAGTAGCTAAGATAGCTTAAGAGTAGGATAGATAGGATTAGGCACTAGCATGTAGGAATAGCTTTAAGTCAGCCAAGGCGGGTGCTCTGTCGTTGGGTCTGCCAGGCAGCCGCGTCGTCCCGACCGCCAAGGTGATTGCATATGTGCCCACATTGTCTTTGGTTTGGCGTCGGGATATTCAGCAAAACGAAGCGTGCCAGATGTTAGCAATAAAATTGGGATTGATGTTTACATTCCCGATAAGCGCAATGCGATATGTGCCGACGAGAACACGCGCGGCGCGAGTGTTTGTAAACAAGTGCAGCCCAATTTCCGAGACGTCGTCGATCATCGCGAAGGGCTGCGCAATCAGTGTTGTGTTGTGCACATGCACAGTGTTGGAAAAAGTCGGCACCACGTCGAGCGTGAGAGTCTAGTATTTTATCTAGTGAATTGTCCCGATGCCGAAGAAAGCGGCACTAAGGTAAGGCAATCCTCGACTGTGTTTAAATCGTTGCTTGTACAATTTTACCTCAAGTCGTTAGTGGAAATCACAAAAATTATTAACTTTTTTCCTATTTTCCCAGAAAAAGACTCCGGCGAAACGAAAGGCTGCGGAGGGGCAGGCTGTCAAGGTGAAGGCAACAAAAGCGAAGGCTGCGAAGGGGAAGGCAGCAAAGCCCGTGCCCCAGGGGGAGGAAGTGGAGGTGAGTGAAACTTTTAATTGTTGTGGGCTTAATTCAAATTATGTGCGAGTGATTTCTTTGACAATAGCGTTATTTTTCTACGACTGAAAGTCAATAGTTGACTGCACATGTGCGGTGTGTTGATTGAACGATCCAATTTTAATTGTAACTTGCTAAAAGTTGATACGGATGAATGTTTGTTTGTTCTGTGTGTCTTTTGAATGAATAGCTGCATTTGCCTGCAATATGCGTCACGTGAATCGAAACTATTAATGATAATTAATAAATTATTTTTGGTTGTGTAAGTTCATACACCAAGTATTGGACAGTTCTGATGATCAGAAAATTCACACGTTCAGGTGTTGTTTATTCGAACGATAGCGGTTGCTAGATAAGCAGTTCGAATAACAGAGGCGCGATACGAATGAATAGTGAGTAAATCTGAGGGAAATTATATTTAGAGTTGGAGCCATGGAGCTCGTTAGTATCTGAAGATGCCGACGTAGTGTTCGTACCAACGCGGCAGGACGATGCGGAACAATACCCGTTCGAGGATGCCGACGTCGAGTTCGTCGGCAGTCTTTGAATAATTGTCAAAAGATAATTTTATTTATTTGTGTAGCATGTAGTACGTAAGCCTTTTAATGTTTTTGAAATTAATTTAAATAAAAAAAATTAAAATAATCTGTGATCTTTGATTGCTTTGCTTCCTGCCAACTGTTTTCATTTACCGTCTCAGGAACTGGGTTCTATACTGCATCAGTACTGCAACACTGGTACTGGTATTACTATCTTAAAAAACCTAAAATTAATAATATTATCTTTTCCAGCAATAAGGGACTACCTTACAGAGCCGCCAGCTTATAAATGCGGCAAATGTGGACGCAGTTACTTGATGAAGGGGCACTTGGCAGCGCACCAAAATGAACACCGTGAGCAGGCCGAAGGAGTCCACAAGTGCGACGTGTGCGGGATGAGATGAGATGAAGGACTCGTTGATCTCATGCATTGAAGCCAACATGCGCACAATTATAAAGAACGATATCACGCATTTTGAAATTTCATTCAACATTGATGGAACGCCTTCTCCAAAAAGTAGTGGTCACAGTTTTTGGATATTCGCCGGATGCGTTAACAATCTATGTAATTCAGTTTTTCCGATAGGAATATTCAAGGTCTCTGGTAAACCGAAGAATTTTAATGTGGTGCTGGAAAGGTTCGTTGTTGATGTATTACAGCTCCTTAAAGTTGGAATTAACGTGCAATCAAAGTCGTACACTATTAAAATTCATTCATTCATTTGTGACGCTCCGGCGATGGCAGCTGTGAAGCAAGTAAAAACACATGGTGGTTACTTTTGTTGTCAAAAATGCTTCACGAAAGGTCAAAGATTCATCACAGCTAGTAGAGGGGGCAAAATAGTATATCCAGAAGTAACAGCACCCTTGCGAAATTATGAAAGTTTCAGGAGCTTTTGACGGAGATTCCGATTTTAGCCATCATAAAGATTTCCGTTCTATTTTGGAAACGCTACCGATTAATATGATCAAGCAATTTCAATAGATAAAATGCATTTAGTTGATGCGGTTGTTTGCAAAAAGATTATTTCCATATTACTGGGGAAAACCCCATAACCAAAAATTAGCAATTTATGAAAATCAACAATAAGTTGTTCGTAAAACAGTTTTCAAAAGTATATACTTTGTGCAACATTCACAATTTAGTGCACATAGCATACTCAAAATAGGCAACTAGAACAAATAGTGATTTTATGGACTGCGTGGTGAAATAGAAACTATGTTGCACTTGCATCCACGGGAATTTATTTAGTATATTCGTGCAAGATGTTTTCAGTGTAACTTGCTTGCGTGCGTGGGAAAATTTTAGGAAACTCGATCGATCTGTGATTTCAAAATCAAAGATCCCAAAATTTTCCCACGCACGCAAGCAAATTGTTCCCACGATGTCGTTTTCGTTGTTTTTTTCGCTGGCGCGGAAACAGTTTCAAGTGGTCAAGTGGCGTTACGAGATGGACATCGAAACGCTGCGACAATTAGCCGATGTGGCTTTTAATAACATGAAAGGTATGTTTATTACTATCTTAAAAAACCTAAAATTAATAATATTATCTTTTCCAGCAATAAGGGACTACCTTACAGAGCCGCCAGCTTATAAATGCGGCAAATGTGGACGCAGTTACTTGACGAAGGGGCACTTGGCAGCGCACCAAAATGAACACCGTGAGCAGGCCGAAGGAGTCCACAAGTGCGACGTGTGCGGGTCGTCCCGGCAGCATGTGCGTCATTGTGCGAATCAACTTCCACGTGTTGCATCAAATACAGTTGGGTATTGCGTTAGTAGACAGGGAATGTACATTCGCCCACTATTAGGTGTTACGTGGCAACTCAGATATGTAGCTTCCCTGTATGGACATACATTAACGTAATAATAACTTTTCAGCCAAAAGCCAAGTTCTGCAAAGCCTGCGGCAAATCCGGTCATGCGCGCGCCAGTAGCACCAAGTGCGAGAAGCGGATCAAATGCCAAAAGCTAATAAATGACGGTGGCATTTCAAAGTGAAATATGGACTCCGAAAATTTAACACTATTTTGTACGAAAAGATACAAAAAGACGTCGAGTGGGTATTCAAGATAATGGTCGAAGCATCTATCCTGCTCAATTACGCGATCAACAAAGAGCCTCAGAAGTACTGTGGCCTCACAAAGGAACCAGATTTCCTGCCACAGTTCTATCAAGTTAAAGATAACTTGAAGGTGACCCATAGATCGAGAGGATTTGCTTTCCTGACTTAGACGCGCGAAGTAATAATTCGCGACATTGCGCCATAGTAGCGAAGTCAAGTCTCTGTCTGCAAACCTCATACGCGATACAGAAAACCTTTGTGTTTTAATATTGCACACTTAGAAATATCGGCCGAGAGACTTGTTCTCCACGCCACTCTATCTGCGGTTTGACCGCTTGGCTAGGTTCGTACACTAGGGATATCCACGGTTCCCTCAATTTAAACAATTCGTATTTTTAGCGAAAGGATACAGGTGAAAGAAGCTGTCCCCAATACGATTCAAACATCACATGGCAATCCTTCCACGTTTCCATCATCACATGGCAATCCTGCCAGTCATCGATCATTACATGGCGATCCTGCCAGTCCATCATAGCGAATTGACGCAGAATATGCCGCCATTCGCAGCCACAGCAACATTCCCATGCACGAGGGGAGGCTGCGCACGGCCTTGGTGCAAGAAGCGGCGAAGCAATTGCACACGAATTTTAAGACCAACGTGAGCACGCAGGGTACAAAGATACTTCCAACATGCGTACAGCTCCAAATCGGGTGCAGAAGTGCATCAGATTTTGGATGCATTGTTTCAAAACGCCCCAAACCCCTGCGAGGAGATCAAAGAATTTCGGACGAAATTCGGCTGCGGAGACCTGAACTTCATGCGCACGAAGGAGGAATGGTGGAATTTCATCCCATTCCTCCGCAGCCTGCAGCTGTTCTTTTCGTCTGAAGAGATAAAAAGCTTCACCCTGGTGCCACGTTTCAGCTTTGGTCGCAAACACCTACTGTACGCTACGAATGCGTGGTGGGAGCTGCTAAAAAGTGTTGGGATAAACGTGGAACGAACGGCGGCTGCTGCGAATCGGACGGATTATTTTACCACTTGGAAAAATTTCTGTCCACTTCGAAGCAGGTGACCTTCGCTGGTTCCATTTCCACAAACGGAATCGACGTGTCCATCCACTTGCGGCGGCCAAAGCGACAGGCATCAATCGACGAAAAGGCCGCGTTTGATCGGATACAGCGCGAGTTCCGCGAGATAGGGTATTCGAAAGTGTGCGGCATCGATCCGGGGCTCCGCTGCATGGTGGGTATGGTGACCCTACATTCGGATCGGTGCATTTCGAATTTCCTGCTGCCGAACAGAACATTCCGCCACGGAGCAGGAGCGATGCACCGCGCTCGCATCTTTAGAAGGCTGACTGCACGCGCTGCCGCCAATTTCAACAAGGAGGCGACGGCGTATTCGGCTAAAGGATGCGACTACACAGCATACACCTCGTTCCACCTCTCCCACTTCAACGACATGCAGGTCCTATACGTCCGGAGGCGGGTGGCGAAGCTGAAGTGGAAGCACCACATGAAAACGCGAAGCGCCGTCGACCGACTCGCCAACAAGATCGTGGCGACTGCGGATAGCGGCAAGACGCTCATAGCCTTCGGAGATGGACAGATCTCCTGGTTCATCAAGGGCTATGCGCGGTTGCCGCAGAAGGGGCTGCTGGCGGCCCTCCGCAGAAGGCGCAAGGAATGCGACGTGGTGACGGTGGACGAGTTCCGGACCACGAGTTGGCCAAATCGCCGCACCGGTCCGAAGTGTGCGGGAACTGTCACCGGACGTGGAATAGGGACACCAACGGCGCGAACACCATCCTGCTGAAGCTGTTGTATCGCTTCCTGCAACGCCCACTTCCCCTCGAATTCCAAAGAGTTGCAAACTTATCCTGAACCCCACACTTCCTTCCGAAACCTCCTTCGCAAGCAATTCCCACACGGCACAGCTTTTTCACGCGCCGTTGATCCAGCATGGAGCACTTACGCAGAGGTAATTTAGCTTTGCTCCTGTTATGGTAAATTTACTCAAGTTAGCTTCCTTGCAGCTTGGAGCGCCACGAGCACAGGAGCGTCCCCAGCATGGTCCGGTCGTCGCAGGTGCCAGATAATATCTTGCAAAGGTAATTTCATTGGATTGTGTAGAGATCTTAAATCTCAACTATACTAATAATGCCCAACGTGCCGTAAGCAATTACATATCCTGCCTACGGAAATGAGAGCCCACACAAGTTGCGGAATATCCCGAGCAACATGCACACGAGCATTTCAAAGCAAAGAATCCAATAAATTATGTTCAAAGAACACATTCTTTCAACCATTGTCTTTGACCGCGTGCGACATTAAGACAATGCATACAAGTGCCGTATGAGCATTGGAATAAAGATAATGCTGATGCACATGTAAGTTCATTTCACTTGTTTAAATTGCAACCACATGTGCAATATTGAGTATTGAATAGTGCTATGCTGAATAGGCTTAAGATCATTTTTTGTAAATAAAATTGTGTATATAAACGACGAAATAATAAAGAAACGAACAGAAGTATTACTGACTTCAAAGAGCGACGTAAGGCTGCTCTGTTCTATAAAACGAACACTAGTCATTTTATTTCTCATCTTATTACGGCTGATTTGTCTTCGACAAATAACGCCTTTGTACTTGCGGAACCAAGGCCGCTAAGAAAATATACTTGGTAGGTATTTTTGCGCTTCCTGCTAAAATGCATTTTTACTAATAGTGCATTCGCGAACCCCTTTCTTTTATTTCCCACTCAAACATTATGTGGCTTCAACGGCGGTCCAACAGCTTAGTAGCTAAGATAGCTTAAGAGTAGGATAGATAGGATTAGGCACTAGCATGTAGGAATAGCTTTAAGTCAGCCAAGGCGGGTGCTCTGTCGTTGGGTCTGCCAGGCAGCCGCGTCGTCCCGACCGCCAAGGTGATTGCATATGTGCCCACATTGTCTTTGGTTTGGCGTCGGGATATTCAGCAAAACGAAGCGTGCCAGATGTTAGCAATAAAATTGGGATTGATGTTTACATTCCCGATAAGCGCAATGCGATATGTGCCGACGAGAACACGCGCGGCGCGAGTGTTTGTAAACAAGTGCAGCCCAATTTCCGAGACGTCGTCGATCATCGCGAAGGGCTGCGCAATCAGTGTTGTGTTGTGCACATGCACAGTGTTGGAAAAAGTCGGCACCACGTCGAGCGTGAGAGTCTAGTATTTTATCTAGTGAATTGTCCCGATGCCGAAGAAAGCGGCACTAAGGTAAGGCAATCCTCGACTGTGTTTAAATCGTTGCTTGTACAATTTTACCTCAAGTCGTTAGTGGAAATCACAAAAATTATTAACTTTTTTCCTATTTTCCCAGAAAAAGACTCCGGCGAAACGAAAGGCTGCGGAGGGGCAGGCTGTCAAGGTGAAGGCAACAAAAGCGAAGGCTGCGAAGGGGAAGGCAGCAAAGCCCGTGCCCCAGGGGGAGGAAGTGGAGGTGAGTGAAACTTTTAATTGTTGTGGGCTTAATTCAAATTATGTGCGAGTGATTTCTTTGACAATAGCGTTATTTTTCTACGACTGAAAGTCAATAGTTGACTGCACATGTGCGGTGTGTTGATTGAACGATCCAATTTTAATTGTAACTTGCTAAAAGTTTGTAGTGAACCCACATAAAATAGCCCACATAAATCACCACACAAGTGATCCGTGATCTACATCACGCGCGTGAAAAATCACATAGCACAGATAGGCGCGTGAAAAATCACATAGCACAGATGGGCGCGTGAAAAATCACATAGCACAGATGGCAGCCGATGCACATTAATTATCTGGCCGGCGACAGAACTAATAAGATGATAAGCATCGCTGCAAGAGTCAAGTGCTTCTCATAATTTATGCGCGTAGACAAAATTATGAGTATTGGACTCTAGTTCTGTTTATGAAGTAATAAATTAGGTCAATAAAGTATCAGAGTTTATTACTTCTTTTTGAGTATTGGTCACGTACTAGGAATATAAGATTTAATTTTGTAAATACGAATTTTAGAGTAGGGATTATATATTTAGTTGTAAGTTGTACATGAAAAATAGTATTTAAGAAATATGGAATTAAAGGACGAGATCAGTCTTCTTCTGATCGACTCAAATCGAAAACACGATTTTGATTTGTACTGCCGTGACTTGGCAACGATCAGTCCTGCTTGCCGTAATTAGGCAAGACGTAGACTTGCAAGCCGTGACGTGGCTTGATAATATCGGACGCTTGGGTCTTGGATCCTGCGCCAAATTTGTGGCAACAGCAATGATTTGCCGGTAAGGTCTTCTCCCTCTTATTCTTCCCTTCTGTACACTTTACGAATCCCCGTCTCTCACATAGCCTCAAAACAAGCATCTCCCTTGCGGAGTACCGATCAAGAAATCACAAAGAGCAGAAGGAAGATTTATTACATGGCGATCCTGCAAACTACGAACCTACGACCGACAAATTAGCAAAACAACAACCCGATGACTTCGAGGAGGGCGAACTACACGATGACATTTCAAACGATGAGGAGTTCAATAAAGCCTTTAAGCGATGCTTAATCAACGCCGAGCGACACATAGAAGAAATAGTGCAACCATACGTAATCATCAAGAACCCTGAGGCACCAGCATATGCAGCGACGAAATTACCGGGACCACAACCAAGAAACATTCAGGAGTTCAGGAAGAAGCGAAACGAAAATCCGCAAATAACAAAGATCAAGAGGCGACAACGAGGCGGAAGAAAATACAAGGAAAGGAGAGACAAGGCCATCCTACACAGATTAGTCCACATAGCAGCGGGAGAACAGCGGAAAACTTATACTAAAGAATTAAGAAATTTGAAAAAAAATTAGAATTGTAAAAAACTAACTATAATGAGTAATAATTGTTCAACCCAAACAAACATAATTTTAGAATATAGTCAAAAAATCAATTTCATCAAAATAATTTCAATTAGCAGAAATAACGCACTAGAAAGTAGTGGATAGGAATATTGTTTTGGGACTCAATAACATACTTCTCATAAATGTCGACAACGCGATTGAAGGAAATTTTATTTGAACTTCAGAATACATTATCAAATTTGAAAAAATCAAAGACCTACACAGTCAATACATTAAAAGAAAAGTTAGAGTACACTATAAACGCTGAAATAGAAGGAACAAATTTATTTGATAGCATCAATGAAGGAGATGCAATAGAACTAAAATCAACTTTTTCTTCAGTTTGTGATAACCTAATTACAAACCTGAAACAACGGCTGAACGCCGCGAACATATTAGTAAAGATTGAAGAAAGTATAACGCACAAAGACATGGCTGACTTTAACATCGAAACAGCGATTAAAATAATACCGACTTTTGAGGGAAAACACACTGAGCTAGAGACATTTTTAACTATTATAAAACTGTTGGACAAGAAACTTAACCCAGAAGGAAAAACAGAGTTGCTAAACCTAGTTCTCCATATCAAACTTAGTCCAAACGTTAGAACGGCACTAAACGTTTCGACAATAGTCAACATCGATAACTTAGAAACAGAACTACGTCTCAAATACAAAATAAATAAAACTATTCCGCAAATCCATACCCAACTGGCAAATTTCACGCAAAAACGCATGCCTGTCACAGCATATAAAGACAAGATCCTATCGTTAGTGAATGACCTGAACCAACTACAGATTAGCGCACTTGGCGCGGAAGTAAACCAAGTTGCTAAAAAAGCAATACAAACGATTAACGATACATACGCACTAACAATCTTCAAAAATGGTCTTAACGATCAAATCAAGGACACTATATTCGCTGCACGACCGCAAACTTTCAGTGAAGCCATCACGTTAGCTACTGAAATTGAGCATAACGAAGCTCAACCTAATGGCATAATGTACATTAACAGAGGTAGAAATAATAACTACAGAGGACAAAATAATCAAAATAATTTTAATAGAAATATCTATAGGGGAAATCGCAATCAATCGCGAAACAATTTTAACAATAATACATTCAGAACTAACAACCGATACAATGATAGATTTCCAAACAATAACAGAAATTTCAACAAAAATAGGAACAACAATGGTTATAATAACAACAACAGATATAACAGTAACTCCGGAAGAAACGATACCAGAAGAATAAGATTAGTAGACAACCAGGGAAACGTAACAAATTCCCGAGAGGAATAAGGCAACCTCCCGGAAGAAACAAAGTATCTAAAGCCGAATACAACACTTATAAGGTAGATAATAAGATATATAGAATTACGGGTATATGCACAAATTATGTAAAAATCTTCAGTCAATCTGAGCACAGATATCTTAAACTTCTAATAGACACTGGAGCGGATATCTCCATATATAAGTTACATAATCTAGCAAAATATGATTTGCAAACGCACAACAGATGCAAATTAACGGGCATAACAAACGAAACAACAATGTCACTGGGAACAATCAGGTTAAACTTTAACATTGAAGACACTATAATATCCAACACATTTCATGCGGTAGATGATCAATTTCCTATTGAAATTGATGGCATCATAGGACGAGATATGCTTATCAAATATATGTGCAAAATAGACTTCGAGACGTATACCATATCCTTCAGTACTCATGACAGAGATGTAGTAATACCAATGTACACGAGAAAAGTAAACATGGCACGCATAACAATTCCCGCGAGAACAGAAGTTATATTACCAATAGACGTAGATAGATCAGAAGACAGCATAATATTAAACAAGGAGATTGAAAAAGGAATATTCTTAAGCAATTGTATAATTCCAGCGAAAGGTATATGTCATGCGAAAATACTTAATACCAACGAACATGACATAACTCTAAAAGACTTTCAAACAGAGGTAGAACCGCTGAGGAATTACGAAATATTAAAAACAGTGCAGAAATTTGACAGGAAACGATTGAACGAACTGATAAACATTATCAACACCAAAAGTCTCGATGAACAAGCTAACAAGAGCCTACTGGAAATTATTACAGAATACCAAGACGTATTCCACCTTGAAGGTGAATACCTCACAAAAAATAATTTCTACAGACAAAAACTAAACACATGCGATGAAAACCCAGTCTACATAAAAAATTATAGACTACCACAGACACAGAATGAAGAAATCCAAAAACAAGTACGTGAGATGAAAGATAACGACATCATCGAACAATCAACAAGCCCGTACAACTCACCATTGTTAGTTGTACCCAAGAAAAGCTCTAACGATGAGAAAAAGTGGAGATTGGTTGTAGACTTCAGGAAACTGAATGACAAACTAGTGAACGACAAATTCCCATTGACAAGGTTGGAAGATGTCCTGGACAAACTAGGCAGGGCAAAATATTTCTCAACCTTGGATATGACCAGTTCATTTCATCAGATCGAGCTGGAAAAGGAATCAAGACCGTTAACCGCCTTTTCCACCAACGATGGACATTACCAATTCAAAAGATTACCTTTCGGATTGAAAATATCATCGAATAGTTTTCAAAGGATGCTCACTATTGCTCTAACGGGTCTAAGCGACTCAGCATTTCTATATGTGGACGACATCATGGTTTTCGGATGCAGCGTAAAACATCATAACGACAACTTGAGAAAAGTTTTACAGAGACTTCGTAAGTACAACTTGAAATTAAATGCAAACAAATGCAAGTTTTTAAAATCAGAAGTGGTGTATTTAGGACACCTTATTACAGCAGATGGCATAAAAACAGACCCTGCAAAACATGAAGTAATCAAAAATTATCCCATCCCAAAGACCGCGGATGAAGTGCGAAGATTCGTAGCGTTCTGCAACTACTACCGTCGTTTCATACCAAACTTTGCAGAAACGGCCAAGAGTTTGAATTCACTCTTAAAGAAAAAAGCACCGTTTGTTTGGGAAAAAGAGCAGCAAACAGCTTACGAAATTTTAAAACGCAAACTGATTTCACCTGCAATACTTCAATACCCTGATTTCGAAAAACAATTCATACTTACTACGGACGCGTCAAATTTCGCACTAGGTGCTATTCTATCTCAAGGAGAAATTGGTTCAGATTTACCAATCTCGTACGCGAGCAAATCTTTGAATAAGCACGAATTAAACAAACCGATCATAGAAAAGGAACTATTAGCGATACATTGGGGCATAAACTTTTTCAGACCATATTTGTATGGACGCAAGTTTATAGTCGTATCTGACCACAGACCTTTAGTATCCCTGTTTACGCACAAAAATCCATCTTCAAAACTAACAAGAATACGGCTAGATCTATCAGATTACGATTTCGAAATAATATACAAAAAGGGCAATATAAATACAAATGCAGATGCACTGTCAAGAATACAACTTGATTCGAGTATGTTAAAATCCATGATACCTCCAACGAACGATGAGAACATCAGCAAAAAATTGCTAGCAATAACAAGGAGCAAGACAAAAAAGTTACAAGGCGAAAATAATAATATAGAAATCAACAATAAAAGTGACAAACAGAACGAAGAGACTGATCACCTCCATGCGTTTGATTGCACTTCATTGTCAGATATAAAAGGGGCTATGAAATTAAAATTTAATATGCTACGCAGCGAAAAGAAAGAAAACAAAAATAATATTTTCAGCAGCAAAGGAAATAATAATGAAATATATAAAGAGAAAGATTTTATAATAGTGCGCTACAGCGATAAAGATGACGAGAAACCCGTTTCCGCCAACGATAAACTGAAAGTTCGCGATAAATGCAATGACAATTCGTACACGAAATTAGTTTCTGTCATGAAGAAATTGCTAATTTATTCACGGAACAATAGCATTGATGCACTAGCACTTTCTTCTAATGATGATATATTTAGGTACGTACCAAAGAATGAGTTCAAGAATATATTTAATACGTTGCAACGTGAAGAGAAATACAGACTGAAAATACTGATATATAAACCGCCCATAAGAATTCGGGACGCCGAAAAACAACAAGAACTAATTAATGAATACCACAATTCGCCACATGGAGGACATACAGGAGTACGCAAGACATTACTGAAAATAAAACAGAGATATTGTTGGAAGAATATGAAGAAAATGGTCAAAAAGCACATAAATCAATGCGAAAAGTGCAAGTTGAATAAGATCACTAAGCACACTAGAGAAAAAATGATGAAAACTAATACACCGTCTACAAGCTTTGAAATAGTAAGCGCAGACATTGTTGGCCCGTTAAGAATTTCAAAAACTTATAGATACATTCTCACTATTCAGTGCGAATTAACTAAATACATAACTGCTATACCCATAGAGAGTAAGGATGCTACAACAGTGGCAAAAGCTTTAGTAAATAAATTCATATTATTATACGGTCATTTTAAAGTTTTAAAAACAGATTTAGGGACTGAATTTACCAATAGCCTAATGAAGGAAATATGCGAGTTACTTCAGATTAAACAAATATTCTCAACCCCTTACCATCATGAGACGTTAGGTGTAGTAGAAAGGAACCACCGAGTCCTTAACGAATATTTGCTATCTTTCGTTGATAACAACAATTGGGATGAATGGATACCTTTTTATACATTCTCTTATAATACAACCCCACACGTTGATACAAATTACACACCCTATGAACTTGTTTTTGGCAAACTCTCGTACCTACCTAACGACATTTTAAAAGATTCAGATAAAATATACAATCTTGATGACTATAAAAATGAACTAAAACTTAGATTAAAGATGTCTCTAACGAAAGCAAAAGACTTAATCGAAAAAACTAAAATTGCAAGAACCAATAAACAACCTTACTCAAATCCGCTAAATATTGAAATTGATGATCTTGTGTTAATAAAAGTAGAGAATAAGCGAAAACATGAAAAACCGTATAAAGGTCCATTTAGAGTAATAGAAAAAACCAAAGTAAATTCATTACTAGACATAGACAATAAAACAAAATGGATACATAATAATAGACTTAAGATTTTTCAAAAGAATAAATATCAAATATAAGAATACAAAAAAAAAATGCAAAATGTAAAAATCCAATCCTAACACCTGACCAATCAAAAAAAAAATTATTAAATTTTTCTCGTAGTTTCGAATTTGGATCCAAACTCTCAACTCAAAAGGTTAAGGGTGTAGTGAACCCACATAAAATAGCCCACATAAATCACCACACAAGTGATCCGTGATCTACATCACGCGCGTGAAAAATCACATAGCACAGATAGGCGCGTGAAAAATCACATAGCACAGATGGGCGCGTGAAAAATCACATAGCACAGATGGCAGCCGATGCACATTAATTATCTGGCCGGCGACAGAACTAATAAGATGATAAGCATCGCTGCAAGAGTCAAGTGCTTCTCATAATTTATGCGCGTAGACAAAATTATGAGTATTGGACTCTAGTTCTGTTTATGAAGTAATAAATTAGGTCAATAAAGTATCAGAGTTTATTACTTCTTTTTGAGTATTGGTCACGTACTAGGAATATAAGATTTAATTTTGTAAATACGAATTTTAGAGTAGGGATTATATATTTAGTTGTAAGTTGTACATGAAAAATAGTATTTAAGAAATATGGAATTAAAGGACGAGATCAGTCTTCTTCTGATCGACTCAAATCGAAAACACGATTTTGATTTGTACTGCCGTGACTTGGCAACGATCAGTCCTGCTTGCCGTAATTAGGCAAGACGTAGACTTGCAAGCCGTGACGTGGCTTGATAATATCGGACGCTTGGGTCTTGGATCCTGCGCCAAATTTGTGGCAACAGCAATGATTTGCCGGTAAGGTCTTCTCCCTCTTATTCTTCCCTTCTGTACACTTTACGAATCCCCGTCTCTCACATAGCCTCAAAACAAGCATCTCCCTTGCGGAGTACCGATCAAGAAATCACAAAGAGCAGAAGGAAGATTTATTACAAGTTGATACGGATGAATGTTTGTTTGTTCTGTGTGTCTTTTGAATGAATAGCTGCATTTGCCTGCAATATGCGTCACGTGAATCGAAACTATTAATGATAATTAATAAATTATTTTTGGTTGTGTAAGTTCATACACCAAGTATTGGACAGTTCTGATGATCAGAAAATTCACACGTTCAGGTGTTGTTTATTCGAACGATAGCGGTTGCTAGATAAGCAGTTCGAATAACAGAGGCGCGATACGAATGAATAGTGAGTAAATCTGAGGGAAATTATATTTAGAGTTGGAGCCATGGAGCTCGTTAGTATCTGAAGATGCCGACGTAGTGTTCGTACCAACGCGGCAGGACGATGCGGAACAATACCCGTTCGAGGATGCCGACGTCGAGTTCGTCGGCAGTCTTTGAATAATTGTCAAAAGATAATTTTATTTATTTGTGTAGCATGTAGTACGTAAGCCTTTTAATGTTTTTGAAATTAATTTAAATAAAAAAAATTAAAATAATCTGTGATCTTTGATTGCTTTGCTTCCTGCCAACTGTTTTCATTTACCGTCTCAGGAACTGGGTTCTATACTGCATCAGTACTGCAACACTGGTACTGGTATTACTATCTTAAAAAACCTAAAATTAATAATATTATCTTTTCCAGCAATAAGGGACTACCTTACAGAGCCGCCAGCTTATAAATGCGGCAAATGTGGACGCAGTTACTTGATGAAGGGGCACTTGGCAGCGCACCAAAATGAACACCGTGAGCAGGCCGAAGGAGTCCACAAGTGCGACGTGTGCGGGATGAGATGAGATGAAGGACTCGTTGATCTCATGCATTGAAGCCAACATGCGCACAATTATAAAGAACGATATCACGCATTTTGAAATTTCATTCAACATTGATGGAACGCCTTCTCCAAAAAGTAGTGGTCACAGTTTTTGGATATTCGCCGGATGCGTTAACAATCTATGTAATTCAGTTTTTCCGATAGGAATATTCAAGGTCTCTGGTAAACCGAAGAATTTTAATGTGGTGCTGGAAAGGTTCGTTGTTGATGTATTACAGCTCCTTAAAGTTGGAATTAACGTGCAATCAAAGTCGTACACTATTAAAATTCATTCATTCATTTGTGACGCTCCGGCGATGGCAGCTGTGAAGCAAGTAAAAACACATGGTGGTTACTTTTGTTGTCAAAAATGCTTCACGAAAGGTCAAAGATTCATCACAGCTAGTAGAGGGGGCAAAATAGTATATCCAGAAGTAACAGCACCCTTGCGAAATTATGAAAGTTTCAGGAGCTTTTGACGGAGATTCCGATTTTAGCCATCATAAAGATTTCCGTTCTATTTTGGAAACGCTACCGATTAATATGATCAAGCAATTTCAATAGATAAAATGCATTTAGTTCAGGTCAGTCATCCCGAGCAGAAAGAACTGAACCATAGAAAGAGGTGGGATACGGGAATCGATCGACATTTACACTGATGGATCAAAAATGGATGCTTACCTCATCAAAAATTACAATGGAATGCCGCTCAGAACTGAACTTGATGTCGCTTTACTGTGAAGTGATTCTTTGCTGGGTACCGGGGGATAGTGATATATCGGGAAACTGCGAAGCAGATGCCCTACCGAGAGCTGACACTGAGCTTCAAGAGTATACACTTACACCCCAAGTCGACCAACCTCTAGCCTTCATTAAGACAGGTTTCAAGCAGTAGAACGTGGAGGCTGCGAATAGGGCCTGGCTGCTCGAAAAAACGTGTAACACAACCAGGATAACTTGGTATGCACTGAGCTCCACACGCAACAACCAGCTCCGCCGTGAAACCTTGAGTTCCATCGTTTCCGTACTGACGGGACACTGTCTGATCGGCAGACACGCAGAACGATTGGGTGTACCTTTCAATGATTTCTGCTGAATTTGCAGATCAGAGGATGAGGAAGAAACAATCCAACACTTTCTGTGCGAATGTCCAGCACTGTCCAGGAAGCGCTTGCAAATCTTCGGCTCGCCTTTTCTGGACAACCTCACGGAGGTAGTTGATTTGGATATTAGCTGCATGGCCAGCTTCATACTAGAATCTGGATGGTTCTAGTGCCGCCCTAATATTCTGTGGTACCACAATGGGCCTATCTTGGCCTAAGTGAGCCACCTTTGGATAAAGGGGAATGCCACTACAACCAACCAACCATGTGTTAAAAAATATCTAACATACTAGAATAACGTTCATGACTAAATTTTATGATAAAAATCTCCAATTTATTGTAGGGAGTTGATGGAATCAGATGTGAGCACTATTAAACAATAAGTTTGTCGATTTGCGATCATATTTTGGAGTGAATTTTGCAAAAATCGTCAGTGTTTCGATTCATTCCCATCTGAGAAAAATATGATAAAAGTTTTAACAAATTATGTTCCTTTTTTTTACTAATACATCTCATCATATCGTTCAATATCTTAGTCCAACTTTTGGAACGATACTTCTACTACTACGATACGTTTCCCATCAATTCCAATAAGAATACATATTCGCTCGCTTCCATTCGACACATTCAACATATCCTCCTGAAAATATTTACCTATTTGTGGTTTGTGACTGATGAGTCAATAAGTGAAAAGCGTCAACTTGCGCCCCCGAAACCATTCAACAGTTAAAGGTAATTCAAACTGACGCTTTTGTCTAAGCAAATATTTACCGAATCATATCTACACAACTAGACTTAATCGTGGTCTTACTAATTTAGCATGCGAGTTCTATTTATAGTGCCGCGCTGTACGTGAATACCTATTGAGTTTACACAATCGATAAACATAAGTATCGTGCAAAAAACTCTTTAACCATCGCCTCCCAATTCGAATTATTAATAGGCACACCGTTTAAAAATAGCTATGGCACACATTACCTTCAGTTGTGGAGTCTGTCTCACGGTATTCTAAAAATACTTCGATTAAAACCAAGAAAAAAATCTGGACTGATAAGTTTCCATTCAGTGAAAGGTGATAGTATTCCATGAGAACATGCTTTGCTATCGTCTTATCTATTTCTTGTGTTGATAAGCTCGAATTAAAGCTGCTAAACTGCACTTATAACGAATCAATATTGTCCGATATTAATTTCCGAGGCAACATACCTTAACATGATGTTAAGGAAGTTCAGGTTTCAGGAACAAGTTCTAAATTCAGCGCATCGGATACAAGCGACAAAAACTAATAAAAAAATGTTGAATCCATCCACCTTGGCTTGGTTTTTCATAACATGCTCATATCATCTTCTGCTGAACTTTAACATAAGCTCTGCTTTAGCGAAACTCATTTGGGGCTAGATTAACTGACGCTTTTGTCTAAGCAAATATTTACCGAATCATATCTACACAACTAGACTTAATTTCTATGAACTATCGACTGGGCGAAATGCTCAACATGAAAATTTAGAATCATGTCGTTTACCGACTCGAAAGCCAATCTCGCGCCACATAAACAAAACACGAAATGGTTCTTAACCAAACAATGCTGGTTGGGTTGGTGGACCTAGGGTGGCGGTCTCGCGGGCTTGCTAAGATCTTTGCCATGATACATATTGTCGCATGTGAAAATCTTGAAGCGTTTCAGATTCCAGCAATAAAATTGGGATTGATGTTTACGTTCCCGTTGCCGATAAGCGAAACACAATATGTGGCTGCGCGGGTGTTTGTAAACAAGTGCACTCACAATTTCCGAGACGGCGATCATCGCGAAGGGCTGCGCAATCGATCGCGATTCAGTCGTCAACATCGCGAGTGAAAGCCGACAAGTAGTGCGTGTGATCTTGTGTCAAGATCAAGAGGATTAGTTTATATTTTTACTTTTATCCGATGCCGAAGAAGGCGACACCTAAGGTAAGACAATCTTGTACCTTTTCTCTCTTTTTTCAATCTCCACTTTTACGATTTAAAGTCCTTGTTAGTAAACAACAAAGAAATTATTACCTTTTTTCCTATTTTTATAGAAAACAACTCCACCAAAGGACGCGAAAGGGAAAGCTGCAAAACGGAAAGCTGTGAAGGGAAAGGCTGCGAAGCCGGTGCCCCAGAAGGAGGAAGTAGAGGTGAGTGAATTCTAATATATAACATAGACATATTACAACTTCAATTTATTGCAACTTTAATTTATTCCGAACTTGCATCACTTTGAATTTTATCTTAGACTGCCCTGCGACTACAATCAGATATCTTATTTATAAGTACTTATTGTTTATGTTAAATGATCTTATTCGCAATTTGTATCATGCACTGAAAGTAATTTGATGTCGGTGTCAATGAGTTGGATACAGATCATCAAATTATGATATTATTTATGCAAGCGACAATTAGTTTCGCGAAATCAATTAATTCCTAATGATTTCGTTTCAATCAATCCAATTCTGTCATCACTGAGCATAATGGCTTTGATTGTTTATATCAAATGGAATTGGAATAATAGATGAGTCATATCAACATTAATAATTACATGACTCATAAACTTTGTGGAAGGAATGGTAATAGAGATGTACGTGGTTTAGGAATAGGGGAAAATGATGTTGTGATATCAGAATCGGTTACAGGTGTAGTATTTGATATTGCAGGTGTAACTCGCGCTGATTTTTACAGGAAAAGTTGTGGACTCATTCGTATAACAATAATTGATTAAACTTAAATTCATGATTACCGAGATACTCAACTTGTTCATCAGCAAAAAATGTTTATAATTTCCAAAAACTCCTGAGGCCGCCTTAACAATTCGATTTTAGGTTTGTAAAATGCATTCAATACATTCAAGACAAGATCTATATAAATGATATGAAATCGTTGTTCAAAACGACAACAGTTTGTTTCGTGGAAAAGTGACGGTTTTTTTCCATTTTAAAATTAAAGTCAAGTGCGTGGAGCAATGTGTTTTGGTTTTTTTTAGACTCACAGCAATTTGAAAGTGGATAAATTTTTTTATTGCTGAAAACATTTGGTTAGAAATCCATAGCTTTGCTAGATTTTATGTGGAGTGTTTAATTGTAATAGGCCTGACCGCAATTGACGTTCGAACCCGGGAGTCGACCTGGAATAGTACTGACAGCTATGCTCAATTTGATAAGCCTGCAAATCTATGCTCGAGACCCTGTCCAGCACCAAAGTCTGGAAGTGCACCCACCCATTAGTATTAATTATCATAACAATGGAAATATATGTGACGTTATGTTTGTATTATATTGTTCAGACCAGTTGAAATACTGAAAATTGTGTCCTGCTTATATCGAGTAGTTGCCATTAACGAGGGGCTTATAACGAGTTCCTATTGAATGTGTATATATATTACATATATTCTAGCGAATGAATGAAGCGTACATTCGCTAAATGTTAGGTGTTCCGTGGCAACTCAGATATGTAGCTTCCCTGTATAGACATACATTAACGCAATAATAACTTTTCAGCCAAAAGCCAAGGTCTGCAAAAGATGCGGCAAATCCGATCATGCGCGCGCCAGTAGCACCAAGTGCAAGATGCGGATTCTAAGTCAAAAGCTGATAAATGACGGTGGCATAGCAAAGGAGACATTCACAGTGAAATGTGGACTCCGAAAATTTATAAAAGACACCATTTTGTACGACAAGATACAAAAAGACGTCGAGTGCGTGTCTAAGATGATGGTCGAAGCATCTATCCTGCTCAATTACGCGATCAACAAAGAGCCTCAGAAGTACTGTGGCTTCACAAAGGAACCAGATTTCCTGCCACAGTTCTATCAAGTTAAAGATAACTCGAAGGTGACCAATGAGCGAATTGACGCAGACTATGCCGCCATTCGCAGCCACAGCAACATTCCCTTGCACGAGGGCAGGCTGCGCACGGCCTTGGTGCAAGAAGCGGCGAAGCAATTGCAGACGAATTTTAAGAACAACGTGAGCACGCACATGTACCGCAGGGTACAGAGATACTTCGAGCATGCGTACAGCTCCAAATCGCGTGCAGAAGTGCATCAGATTTTGGATGCATTGTTCCAAAACGCACCAAACCCCTGCGAGGAAATCAAAGAATTTCGGACGAAATTCGGCTGCGGAGACCTCAACTTCATGCGCACGAAGGAAGAATGGTGGAAGTTCATCCCATTCCTCCGCAGCCTGCAGCTGTTCTTTTCGTCTGTAGAGATAAAAAGCTTCGTCCTGGTGCCACGGTTCAGCTTTGGTCGCAAACACCTACTGTACACTACGAGTGCGTGGTGGGAGCTGCTAAAAAGTGTTGGGATAAACGTGGAACGAACGGCGGCTGCTGCGAATTGGACGGATTATTTCCACTTGGAAAAATTTCTGTCCACTTCGAAGCAGGTGACCTTCGCTGGTTCCATTTCCACAAACGGAATCGACGTGTCCATCCACTTGCGGCGGCCAAAGCGACAGGCATCAATCGACGGAAAGGCCGCGTTTGATCGGATACAGCGCGAGTTCCGCGAGAAAGGGTATTCGAAAGTGTGCGGCATCGATCCGGGGCTCCGGTGCATGATAGGTATGGTGACCCTAGACTCGGATTGGTGCATTTCGAATTTCCTGCTGCCCAACAAAACATTCCGCCACGGAGCAGGAGCGATGCACCGCGCTCGCATCTTTAAGAGACTGACTGCACGCGCTGCCGCCAACTTCAACAAGGGGGCGACGGCGTATTCGGCTAAAGGATGCGACTACACGGCATACACCTCGTTCCACCTCTCCCACTTCAACGACATGCAAGCCCTATATGCCCGGAGGCAGGTGGCGAAGCTGAAGTGGGAGCACCACATGAAAACGCGAAGCGCCGTCGACCGACTCGCCAATCAGATCGTGGCGACTGCGGACAGCGGCAAGACGCTCATAGCCTTCGGAGACGGCCAGATCTCCTGGTTCATCAAGGGCTATGCGCGGTTGCCGCAGAAGGGGCTGCTGGCGGCCCTCCGCAGACGGCGCAAGGAATGCGACGTGGTGATGGTGGACGAGTTCAGGACCACGACGCTGTGCTCCTTCTGCCTGCACCGATGCAAGTTGGCCAAATCGCCGCACCGGTCCGAAGTGTGCGGGAACTGCCACCGGACGTGGAATAGGGACATCAACGGCGCGAACAACATCCTGCAGAAGCTGTTGTATCGCCTCCTGCAACGCCCACTCCCGCCCGAATTCCAAAGAGTTGCAAACGTGTCCTGAATCCCACACTTCCTTCCGAAACCTCCTTCGCCAGCAATTCCCACACGGCACAGCTTCTTCACGCGCCGTTGATCCAGCGCGCAGCACTTGCGCAGAGGTAATTTTGTTTAGGTTTTGTTGTTGTCCATTTTCTCATGTTAGCTTCGTTGCAGCTCGCAGCATCAGGAGCCCAGGAGCGTCCCCAATCGTGGTCCGGCCGTCGAAGGTGCCTGACAGCATTCTTGCAAAGGTAATTTCATAGGATTGCAACCAATTTGAAAAACAATCAAATGCTTCCCTGCATTATAGGTGGCAGCGTCCAACAACAGCGTGCAGCCCTCCGTGCCATAGAAAGCGTCGACTTTCCTTAACCACCGGTAAGGTGCTCCATTCTATCAACGACATCTTTGCCAATTTCTTTTGTTTTCCTTTCAGCGCCCCATCATGACAGCGGCTCTTGCTCGTCACACCAACAGCGTGACTGGAGCAACAACGAAGACAGCGACTGCAACGGCGGTCCAACAGTTTAGTAACTAAGATAGCTTTAAAGTAGGCTAGAGTAGGATAGATAGCATGTAGGAATAGCTTAAAGTCAGCCAAGGCGGGTGCTCTGTCGTCGGGTCTGCGAGGAAAGTCGCGATGTCCCGACCGCCAAGGTGATTGCATATGTGCCCACATTGCCTTTGGTTTGGCGTCGGGACATCAGCGCGGCACACAACATCCCTCGTGGAGACCCTTCGAGGCTCAGCTGCACCCGCCTTCGCATCCAGACTGCGGCTGCTAGCTCGCCCAAAAGGCCAGGGATGCGGCCGCAGTGGCACGCTGTAGTGCCAGTAATCCGGCGCCCCTGCTATCAAGTCAAGGACCTTCTGTCGCGCCTTGATTGCAGTGCGACCTGTTTACCATCACAGTACAATATCATATGCAGATCGAATAGTACTCTACTCGACTCTGAAACAACATCAAAAATCTAGATGGAGTACGAGCGAACAAACTACTCTCTCAGGAGCCTTAAATTTTCGCTGGAGCAGCCTACCTCAGCCGTGCTTGCCAGGCGTGATACCAGTTTCTTCGGGTATTGCGTTAGTAGACAGGGAATGTACATTCGCCCACTATTAGGTGTTACGTGGCAACTCAGATATGTAGCTTCCCTGTATGGACATACATTAACGTAATAATAACTTTTCAGCCAAAAGCCAAGTTCTGCAAAGCCTGCGGCAAATCCGGTCATGCGCGCGCCAGTAGCACCAAGTGCGAGAAGCGGATCAAATGCCAAAAGCTAATAAATGACGGTGGCATTTCAAAGTGAAATATGGACTCCGAAAATTTAACACTATTTTGTACGAAAAGATACAAAAAGACGTCGAGTGGGTATTCAAGATAATGGTCGAAGCATCTATCCTGCTCAATTACGCGATCAACAAAGAGCCTCAGAAGTACTGTGGCCTCACAAAGGAACCAGATTTCCTGCCACAGTTCTATCAAGTTAAAGATAACTTGAAGGTGACCCATAGATCGAGAGGATTTGCTTTCCTGACTTAGACGCGCGAAGTAATAATTCGCGACATTGCGCCATAGTAGCGAAGTCAAGTCTCTGTCTGCAAACCTCATACGCGATACAGAAAACCTTTGTGTTTTAATATTGCACACTTAGAAATATCGGCCGAGAGACTTGTTCTCCACGCCACTCTATCTGCGGTTTGACCGCTTGGCTAGGTTCGTACACTAGGGATATCCACGGTTCCCTCAATTTAAACAATTCGTATTTTTAGCGAAAGGATACAGGTGAAAGAAGCTGTCCCCAATACGATTCAAACATCACATGGCAATCCTTCCACGTTTCCATCATCACATGGCAATCCTGCCAGTCATCGATCATTACATGGCGATCCTGCCAGTCCATCATAGCGAATTGACGCAGAATATGCCGCCATTCGCAGCCACAGCAACATTCCCATGCACGAGGGGAGGCTGCGCACGGCCTTGGTGCAAGAAGCGGCGAAGCAATTGCACACGAATTTTAAGACCAACGTGAGCACGCAGGGTACAAAGATACTTCCAACATGCGTACAGCTCCAAATCGGGTGCAGAAGTGCATCAGATTTTGGATGCATTGTTTCAAAACGCCCCAAACCCCTGCGAGGAGATCAAAGAATTTCGGACGAAATTCGGCTGCGGAGACCTGAACTTCATGCGCACGAAGGAGGAATGGTGGAATTTCATCCCATTCCTCCGCAGCCTGCAGCTGTTCTTTTCGTCTGAAGAGATAAAAAGCTTCACCCTGGTGCCACGTTTCAGCTTTGGTCGCAAACACCTACTGTACGCTACGAATGCGTGGTGGGAGCTGCTAAAAAGTGTTGGGATAAACGTGGAACGAACGGCGGCTGCTGCGAATCGGACGGATTATTTTACCACTTGGAAAAATTTCTGTCCACTTCGAAGCAGGTGACCTTCGCTGGTTCCATTTCCACAAACGGAATCGACGTGTCCATCCACTTGCGGCGGCCAAAGCGACAGGCATCAATCGACGAAAAGGCCGCGTTTGATCGGATACAGCGCGAGTTCCGCGAGATAGGGTATTCGAAAGTGTGCGGCATCGATCCGGGGCTCCGCTGCATGGTGGGTATGGTGACCCTACATTCGGATCGGTGCATTTCGAATTTCCTGCTGCCGAACAGAACATTCCGCCACGGAGCAGGAGCGATGCACCGCGCTCGCATCTTTAGAAGGCTGACTGCACGCGCTGCCGCCAATTTCAACAAGGAGGCGACGGCGTATTCGGCTAAAGGATGCGACTACACAGCATACACCTCGTTCCACCTCTCCCACTTCAACGACATGCAGGTCCTATACGTCCGGAGGCGGGTGGCGAAGCTGAAGTGGAAGCACCACATGAAAACGCGAAGCGCCGTCGACCGACTCGCCAACAAGATCGTGGCGACTGCGGATAGCGGCAAGACGCTCATAGCCTTCGGAGATGGACAGATCTCCTGGTTCATCAAGGGCTATGCGCGGTTGCCGCAGAAGGGGCTGCTGGCGGCCCTCCGCAGAAGGCGCAAGGAATGCGACGTGGTGACGGTGGACGAGTTCCGGACCACGAGTTGGCCAAATCGCCGCACCGGTCCGAAGTGTGCGGGAACTGTCACCGGACGTGGAATAGGGACATCAACGGCGCGAACAACATCCTGCTGAAGCTGTTGTATCGCTTCCTGCAACGCCCACTTCCCCTCGAATTCCAAAGAGTTGCAAACTTATCCTGAACCCCACACTTCCTTCCGAAACCTCCTTCGCAAGCAATTCCCACACGGCACAGCTTTTTCACGCGCCGTTGATCCAGCATGCAGCACTTGCGCAGAGGTAATTTCGCTTTGCTCCTGTTATGGTTCATTTGCTCAAGTTAGCTTCCTTGCAGCTCGGAGCATCAGGAGCGTCCCCAGCGTGGTCCGGCCGTCGCAGGTGCCAGATAATATCTTGCAAAGGTAATTCAATTGGATTGTAACCAATTTGAAAAACAATCAAATGCTTCCCTGCATTATAGGTGGCAGCGTCCAACAACAGCGTGCAGCCCTCCGTGCAATAGAAAGCGTCGAGTTCCCTTAACCACCGGTAGGGTGCTCCATTCTATCAACGACATCTTTGCCAATTTCTTTTGTTTTCCTTTCAGCGCCCCATCATGACAGCGGCCATTGCTCGTCGCACCGACAGCGTGACTGGAGCAACAACCAGGATAACGACTTCAACGGCGGTCCAACAGCTTAGTAGCTAAGATAGCTTAAGAGTAGGCTAGGATAGATAGGATTAGGCACTAGCATGTAGGAATAGCTTTAAGTCAGCCAAGGCGTGTGCTCTGTCGTTGGGTCTGCCAGGCAGCCGCGTCGTCCCGACCGCCAAGGTGATTGCATATGTGCCCACATTGTCTTTGGTTTGGCGTCGGGATATTCAGCAAAACGAAGCGTGCCAGATGTTAGCAATAAAATTGGGATTGATGTTTACATTCCCGATAAGCGCAATGCGATATGTGCCGACGAGAACACGCGCGGCGCGAGTGTTTGTAAACAAGTGCAGCCCAATTTCCGAGACGTCGTCGATCATCGCGAAGGGCTGCGCAATCAGTGTTGTGTTGTGCACATGCACAGTGTTGGAAAAAGTCGGCACCACGTCGAGCGTGAGAGTCTAGTATTTTATCTAGTGAATTGTCCCGATGCCGAAGAAAGCGGCACTAAGGTAAGGCAATCCTCGACTGTGTTTAAATCGTTGCTTGTACAATTTTACCTCAAGTCGTTAGTGGAAATCACAAAAATTATTAACTTTTTTCCTATTTTCCCAGAAAAAGACTCCGGCGAAACGAAAGGCTGCGAAGGGGCAGGCTGCCAAGGTGAAGGTGAAGGCTACAAAAGCGAAGGCTGCGAAGGGGAAGGCAGCGAAGCCCGTGCCCCAGGGGGAGGAAGTGGAGGTGAGTGAAACTTTTAATTGTTGTGGGCTTAATTCAAATTATGCGCGAGTGATTTCTTTGATAATAGCGTTATTTTTCTACGACTGAAAGTCAATAGTTGACTGCACATGTGCGGTGTGTTGATTGAACGATCCAATTTTAATTGCAACTTGCAAAAAGTTGATAGTTTTTCGGATGAATGTTTGTTTGTTCTGTGCTTCTTTCGTGTAGAGATGTATCATGAATGATCAAGTACGTAACGGCAGGTTATGCGTTTTGTTCTTGTTGTTTGCTGGGGAACTGTGGATTTGAGGGTGAATATCATTAAAAAGAAGAGTTGTCTTCCGCATTCTTGATGAGTTTTTGTGTTGTACATATTTTACACTATATTGCGAAATGTAGTAATTAAGTGGTATGGCTCAATTCGCAATGTGAATTAATTAGCTTCATGAGAAAATGACGTTTGGTTAACACGGCCGGTAGCACAGACTACATGCATATGCTTGCAATTTGACAATGCCAATTGTGTTGCGTGTGGTTTCATTAAAAAAGAAATATTATTGGAAAGATTTCAATATTACCTGCAT